>JASDQU010363855.1:0-11658 GCA_032191745.1 Picea mariana
TTGATAAGCTTTTCATGAATTTGTAAGTGTTTTTCTCATACAAAACTTCTTGATTGAATGGTTGTTGATTAAATATCTTACATGTATAGTTACATTGTTATTATTATGCTTAATCATTGAAACCCTAGGGAGCAAACACACAAGTAGGTCGTTGCTTCATGTCCCCATGATAAAACTTGTTTAACCATTGATTAAAGAAGGTTTAGCCTAGCCATAGCTACACTAGCCTTTCTTTTTTCTGAGTTAGTTGTGGATATAAGTTGAAAAAAGAGGACGTCCTAGGCCTAATTGAGTTTACACCTAGGGTTTGACTCTTAGGGTTTGAAAAGCCTTGTCCCCAAGCAACACTTTTCAGCCCTAGACTTATATTTTAAAGCTAGCCGTTTTTCCAAAGAGTTCTAAGGAAAGAGGGAGGAGCATGAGGCCTAGCTTTAGCTACACCGGAATGAGCCTCCTCCCCTTAGGGTTTTGACTTGGTGGCCCTGCCATTGCAGCACCATTAAGCCTAACTCTCCCGTCCTTAGGTTTAGATTCTCCCAAGCCATTAGCCTCTCTCTTTGACTCCATTAACCCAAGGCACTAGTCTAAAACCAAAACGTTGAGTCTTTTATGTTCAACACAATCTTTCAAACTTTCTTAATTTAAAACCCTAACTAACCCCAGCGTTTTCACTAACCCTAACCCTAAGATGACGTCATGCCTATATTGAACCTTTGATTGGTATAAAAAATTGCGGCTAGGTCATCCTTTGATTGGCATTGATGTATTGAATATTTTCGTTGGTCTAAATTGCAAAACGTCCACCTCTTTGCCTCTCAAACTAACCCCAAATTAGGGCTGACGTCACCTTTGTAGCAGCAACAATATTGATGACGTCAAGCTTCTTTTTAGTGCAATAAGTTGTGATTTTATCATACAGCATTTGGCATTGAAGTATAGACTATTTTCATTGGCTTAGTGTGCAAAACGTTCATTTCTTTGCCATCCTAAACTAACCTAGAATAGGGCTAACGTCACCTTTTAGCAGGTTTGACGCAGCAACATTATATATGAGCAGATTTATGATATTTATTGCATTGTAATAATTCAAAGATTGACTTTATACATTGAATGCAAGTGTCTTTTTGTATTTATTGAAGAAGTATTATAAGTCTTAGCTTTAATTGCAATCATTGACTTCGTCAATAATTACATTCATTATTGCTCATATGTATTAAAGATAGTCATTGATATTTTGAAGTACTAATCACTGTATGCACATTTTAGTTTCATTTGCCTTGTCTCGCAAACAGGTGCTCTTTTCAGTGAAATATCTTCTCTTTGACTATCCATTCGGCAATAATCTGTGAAGGGAAAGCTTACCTTAACCTCTGAAGCCTTAAACCCTTGATCCTTTTCCTTCAAGCATCCCAGATTACTGGGGACGTCTCCCTTGGGATTAGCCACCCTAAATAGAAAGAGCTCCCCATCGAGGTGACAGTGGGTGGGGAAGCTCCTGTTACGCCAGTTTGAGCCTTGACTTCAAGCTACTTAAACCTTCCCTACAAACTGAGCGATAACAGTCTCAAAGTACAAACTTGCTAAGGAAATCATTTTCCTATTGTCCATAATATTTTGCAATCAAAGTATTGTTCTATTTGGTTCACCCATGTAAGGACATTTGTTCGATCAAACTTCCTTAATTCAACCTTGGGAAAGTGGATACTCTTAGGAACCCATCCATGATTACCTCCAATATTAGAGTTAAAACCTCCCGACATATGCTTATTAGGAAGGTTCTTCAAAATGAATACTACCCTTATTCTCTTGAGTCCTTTCGGTCACATTATCACTTTTAGGGAGCCTCTCATCTAGGGTTTGTATGAGCCTGCCCACCATCTTCTGTTCCATTTGATCCATCTTTATTTCTATTTTTCTTTGTGTGTTTACCAAATCAACATTTGTCACCGACCTATCACTCAATAGGTTAAATTGACTCTCCAAATTGGATAGCTGGTTACGTATGTATTCACTTTCTTCATGAGTCGTGGTTGGGCTCTTTGGAGGTTTAATTGGCGCATAATTTTTTGCACCACCCTTTGACATGTGAGATAACAATAATATTTATCTATAGTTTTTCTATATTTTAATTTTACCACAGTTTTTGAATCACCCCAAATCAAAGTTACCGGATTCACCCAAATTGCTCACTAGATCCGGATCTGATTTGTACAGGATCCGTGGATTCGCCCAAACTGCTCACAAGATCCGAATCTGATTCGTACAGGATCAGTGGATTCGCGGATCCGTCGAGATTCGATCCAAAAATCATAGGATCCAGATCCGAATTTCGGAACTGGATCTGCTTGCCTGAGATTCGTTTCCATTTTTACGATTCGCATGGGAGATAAAGGGAAACGGTTCCCTTTGGAGGAACCGATTCCTAAAGGCTAGGAATCAGTTCCTCCAAAGGGTACAGTTTCCCTTAAAATCGTGGGTAGATGGTTGGGTAAAATCGCAAGTAAAGTAATTTCCCCTCATTTCCTCAACTCATCCCTCATTTCATCAACCTAGCGCCATTGAAGAGCTCGACGGGGATCTCTGTAAGTCTACAGGTAAGTCATGTCGGCCCACCTTGGTTTGTTTTTATATGTTTATAAATTATAATGTTTTGACACTTGTGTATTGCAGGAGGAGCCCGTTGTGTATGCCCACATTGATATGGACAATTCACCCAATGGCATCCTTAGGACAGGTTTTCGGGGAAGTTACAGTTGTTGATGAGAAGGGGGGAATTTACAAGTGTTGATTAACTGTTGTGTATGCCTGTATGCATACACAGCAGTTACTGTGTATTCCTATGGGCATACACAGTAGTCTCACTGTTGTGTATGAGCCCGCTGTGTATGCCTGTAGGCATACACAACAGTTAATCGGCACTTGTAAATTCCCCCCTTCTCATCAGCAGCTGTAACTTCCCCCAAAACCTATTTTAAGAATGTCATTGGGTGAATTGTCCATATCAATATGGATGTCTTGTGCAAGCCCAGATCATTGTCAAGTAGCTAGTGACAAGAAGGATGCTTCTCTCTCCTATCATTTGATGCTAGATGTAGTTGTTTAGAGGAACCGTAGTACATGTCTTAGTAGTCTGACAAGGGTAGAGCTTCATGCATCTAAAAATATCACCAAGCTTGAGTTATGCTTCAATCTACAATTAGAATTTTCAATTTTCAATTTAGTTGTATTATGCAAAGCAGCAAATGTATAAATAACAACATTGTAGGCATGTGTTTGCCAGCATGCATGCACAGCAGGGGCCCTGCTATGCATGCTTGTTGGCATACACAGGCCTGAGGTTGTTATACATTTGCACTACTATGTAAATGGCCCCTGTTGTGCATGCCTGCTGGCATACACATGCCTAAGGTTGTTATACATTTGCACTGTTGTGTATAACAATTACACAACAGTGCAAATGTATAACACTAACAGGCCTGTGTATGCCAGCAAACACCCTGAATTTTTTTGAAACCACAATGTTTTTGAATAATGTTTTTTTAAAGTTTGATTGCTTGGCATGTGCAGCTGCATACACTGTCAGAGAAGTATTTTTTGGTTTTATAACACCAGCGATGGCTTCTCGTCATGCAGTTCAGTATGGGCATGGAGGTCGTAGTGGGAGGAGTGGTGGAGGGAGAGGAACTGGAACTTCAGCAAGCCGTCAGGAAAATGAACATCAAAATTTCCCTGTTGATTCTCCCCTCTGGAGGTATGTGACCAAGATTGGAAAGAAAGAGAAGAACATCGGTGGAAGTTGCTTGTGGAATTGCAACAAGTACAAAGTAAATGTTACAGGGTCATACACGAGGGTTAAGGCCCATTTTCTTTGGCTGGAAGGTGATAATGGAATTCAACATTGTTAAAAAATCGACCAAAAGGATGTGGATGGATTTCAAGCAGAGCAAGATGTTGCAGATTTGGCCAAGGAAGAAAGGAGGAGTGGCCGACAGAAACCTATCTCAAAAAGAACAAATGAAATTCCCTTGATTGTTGAAGAAATCCACAAGAGACAAAACTTTGGAACCTTGGCCAAAATGTTTGACATGGGTGGAAGGGATGAGACGGACAGCAGAGTTGCAAGAGCTATATATGCATGTGGAATACCCTTCAATGTAGTGCGGTCTCCATACTGACAAGACATGCTTAGGGCAGTGAATGATGCCCCTAAGGGTTATGTAGGGCCATACTTTGAGAAAGTGCGCACTATTCTTCTATGAAAGGAAAAATTGATGGTGAAGAAAATATTGGAACTGGTTCGTTCTTGTTGGAATGGAAATGGTGTCTCTATTATCTCTGATGGTTGGAATGATACAGCCAATAGGCCATTGGTAAACATTATTGTAATGTCTCCTTCAGGCTCGTACTTCTTGAGGGCAACAGATGCTTCTGGGGAGGAGAAGAACGTTGATTTGATTGCTAGAAAAAATGCAGAAGCAATTGAGCTTGTGGACCCTTCAAATGTTGTGCAAGTCATCAAAGATAATGCACGTTCATGCAAAGCAGCTGGGCAATTATTGAGGGATTGTATGAAAATGTCTTTTGGACACCCTGTGTTGTGCATAGTTTAAATCTTGCTTTTAAATCCATTGTTGTTGAAGTTGAATGGATGAAAAAACTATGTGAAGAAGCAAGGGAAGTTCAATTTTTTATCATTGACCATCAACATGCAGAAGCCATGTATAAGGAATTTGCCAGACTCCAACTTCTGAAGATTGGAGAAACCAGGTTTGCATCACATTATATTATGATCAGGTGGTTAGTAGACATGAGGGAAGCTTTGTCCTCCATGGTTGTTAATCCACGGTGGCAAACATGGAAACAGAGCAATACTGAAAAAGCATTCCGGGTGAGAGGTACCATTCTTGATGAGGCTTGGTGGACTCAAGCTGAGAGTTTTGTTTCCATAATGGAACCACTTGTTGATTTGCTGAAACTTTGTGATTAGATGTGCCTATGTTGGATGACATCTATGAGGGAACTGACTGTATGTTGGAAAGAAATCAAGAACTTCTTGAAGAGAAGGACCCTCTTTTGCTTGGCATCATAAAGAACATACTCATTAGTAGATGGAACAAATACAATACCCCTCTACATGCTTTAGCCTATGCCTTAAACCCAAAGTACTCTGATGAGGCATACTTGGCTAAATTTGGGGGTAGGAGGAAGGCCCCAAACAAAGACAATGAGGTGGCCAATGGTTTTAAAACAGCAATTTCAAAGATTTTCTATGATCCAATGGAGCTCACAGAGCTAAAGAACCAATTTACATCATTCATCACATGGAGTGGTGCATTTGGAAATGTAAATGCACTTGCTGATAGGGGAAAATTGGCACCTGTTTCATGGTGGGGATATTACGGTGCCCAAAATCCAGAGTTACAAACCCTTGCATCTAGAGTTCTTTCACAGGTTTGCAGCTCTTCAACAGTAAAGAGAAATTGGAGAACTTACGGGTTCATCCATACGGTCAAGAGAAATAGACTTCAATCAGCAAAGGCAAAAGATCTTGTGTACATTCACTCAAATCTCCGCCTCATCTCTCGATCGAAGCCAAATTATAACAAGGGTCCTTCGAAGTTATGGGATGTGAATCCTGAGGATGCAGACTTGGATACCCCCGAGTGCTTGATCGCTAACCTCTCTTTGGCTAGTCCTTTAGATCCTTTTGTTGTTGGAGATTTAGATGAGGCATCCATGCCTAGGTCTAGATCAGTTATAGCAGGTTGTTTTGCCTATGTTGTTGATGGGCAGTTTGGTAGTACTAGTCGTGTTGCATCTTGTTCTCGTGCTGCTTCATATCGTCAATGTGGGGAATTAGGTGTTGTTCCATTGAAGGATGTGGAGGACGATGACTATCTATCGGATTAGTCTATCTCACTCTAGATTTTCATATTTTCAGTTTTTCATTTCACTATTTCATACTATGATACTTGTGGTCCATGGAGCTTTTTGGATAAGCTCAGTTTTTGTTATTTTGAAGAACTCTAGTCTTGACTCTTGACTCTTTAATATTTCTCATTTGAAATTTTGATGTGATGATATCATATATGATGTTATGGGCCTGTTGTCGTCCTTTACACACTTGCAGACGTGAGCTAAGTCCGGCTCACTTAGTGTGTCCTTGGAGGCACAATGCCTAGGTTCACAGCCCAAGCTGTCACTTTGACCGGAACCTCTTCCGTCAAGGCTTACTCCTAGGGAAGCCAAGGGGGGTAGACCCTAGTTACTAGATAAGATTTAACGTTTAAGTTCTAGGAGTTGATTTTAATTTGTTAAGGTTGGGGGGAGTCTAACCTATGATGCTAAGGAAGCAATGCAAGATGCAAGGGTTAGTTATGTCAAGCAAGGCCTTTCCCTAGGTCAACTAAGACTAGCGCCTAATGTTGGGAAAGGGGTCAACTAGATGTTAGGGTGTTTCGTTACAATAAGATTACAAGATTATAAAAAGAATAGTTAATCCACAAGAGTGCTAGATACAGTACTTACAATAAAGAATATTGAAGATATAGTGATACAACACAACAAGCTAACCACGTATTGTTTGTATGTGCAGGATATAAAGAGAATCAAAGCATGAGCATCAACAACACATCAAAGCCAAGCATGCCCCAATAGCACTTACTCTATCGGACTGCCCCTCAATGGCAACATCAACACAATAAAGATTCCCAAGGACACTTAGAAGATTTGTAAATTTAAAGCACAAGTGTTCCACAATGATTAAATCACTTAGTTGATTTTACCACCAAGCATTACTTGTATTATGAGATTGAAGATTGAGTTACAAGTATTAAGCCTTAAGATGTATTAGATGAAGTCAAGGTTTGATTACTTAGTGAGTTAAGGGTTCCTTAAGATTGTAAGATTTTAATTACCCTTATTAGGTGTTTCGCCAAAAACCTCCTCCCCCGATTGCCAAATGACTGCTAGATGCTCAAGAAGTATGGCAATGAGGCCTACCCTAGCTTCACAGGTCAGTCCGAAAGATTGAGTTTTTACGGAAAGGACGCTCCTTCGTGCCGTGAGACCGTCCCCGGCCTATCACCTTCCGTTGCCCTCCTCAATCCCCATTTTAGATGGTGAAGATGGTGGTTTAAAGTACCCTATTAAGTCTATTAAGTATGTATATCAATTGGTTAAACTTTTAGATGTGTTCTTAAGTGTTTTAGTCACTTTATGATGTCTTAAAATGATGAATTAGTGCCAAAACCGAAACTCACTTCAACTTATTAAGTGTGTGATTTAAGCATATGAATGAAGCACTTGACACATGTAAAGCAATAGAAAGAGAGCTGAAATGAAGATTTAGTTTACCACCATGCACTAGATCATTAACATGAGGAAGCTTGCTAAAGAACAGTAAGTCACAAGGGCAAGAACAACTTGCCAACAAGAATAAAGAATAACTCAAGCTTATAACACTTATCTTATGTTGTTAAGGCATTAAGAGAAGAAACTTTAAGTGTTAAAGGAAAGCTTGAAAAATTAAAAGTGTGCCCACACTATCAACTTATCCAACAATTACTTCGCTTGAAAGTTTTGGCAAATGGCCTTAAGGTGTTATAACATGAAAGAGATTCACTTGCTAAACCATTAAAGCATTAGGCATTTAGTGTGTTGGATTTAAGCATGTAAAATGATATAGATCTTAAAATGAGTTATGCATGCAAGTAGAAAGTTGATTATGCCTCGAGGGCTTAAGCTAAGGATTAGTATGTGAGAGATCTAGATCTAGAAAGTTTTAACCAGTAAGCATTAGAAAAGATCAAAGCACTTTACTTATCCTAGCCTTACGATATTGGGTATTACTCTCCCAAGGTGTAGGCAACTTAGAGATTACTTTGAGAGAGAGAGTAAGGAGTAGCAAGCAACTAAACACTTATCAACAAACCACTAGCTATCCCCACGTCCTAGCTTGGAGAATGACTAATACCAACCAAACCCCACGTCCTAGCTTAAGGAAGTGCTCAAAAATTGAAGAAAGAAAGATTTGCACTTGCCCTAAGCTATCCTAAGCTCACACTTGGGAGGAGGCCATACCAATCCTTCTCCCAAGCCAATGAGCTATTAAAAATCAATTAAATGACTAGATCTATGTAGAAGAAGCTAGAAAATGACAAAGGAAAGGTTGAGAATGTTACCCACTTGAAGAGAAGGGTCTTGGAGTGTTGTGTGGCTATTTTAGAGCAACTTAACCCCCTCAACCTGCTACAAACCTGCAAAAAACCAGCAAGCTATGCTTGCTGGAAAATCTACACAACCAACAATGTGAAGAAAAATTTATGTTTCTAGGGCAGAAATTTTTCTCCTTTAAAACTCAAGATAAAATGTGATTAAAGTGACCATAAAACTATGTTAAGCTAGCTGAAATATATATGGAATGATAAGCAAGTGAAAGAATGAGCATTGATAGGAAATATGGAGTTTATATGTGCTCTAAGGGAGGACTCTTCCTTGAGGCAATCCCAATAAAGCTCTTGAAGCCAAACCTGCAACACTTGACAAGATCATATGCATACAAAGATAATATGGCTGAATGTGCTAATAAGATGAAATACTTGCACCCTATCTAGCAAACCCACATATATAGATCTACAAGAACAATCGTTGTTAGATCTACCCAAGTAACACTTTACCCAAGATCTAGGCTATGCATAAATCAAATCAAACACATACAAGTTTACCTCACATGTAGCAAAAACAAAAATACTTGTTGCTCTTCCAATGATCCTCCAAAGTTTCTCCTTTATTATTACTCAAAAAGGGATCTTGGAGAAATACTTGCTCCAAAACCCTCAGAGCCAAAGAATGGAAGATGGACAAGAGAGAGAGAGAGAGAATGGAAAATCAAGTAGCATAACAATAGCTCAAGATATGGTGAGGAAAAGAGGGTGAGAGGGGTTCCTTTTATACTTGGAGAGGCAAACTCACCCCTCTTGGATCAATGCCAAGTGTCCACCACCAAGCACAAGAGGGAATCCCAAGGGTAGGGCGCACCATCTAGGGTTTGAGAGATAGATCTAGGGAGTGGATGAGTGGTAGGGTGTTGGGATCACACAAAAAGGTAGTGGGAGGCTAGGGGATGCGTGCCAAGTGAGAGGAGAGATCCCAAAAATATTTTAAAATATTTTTCTAGATTTTTCCAAGGAAGGGGGGGTGTAACTCCTCAAGGAGGGCGCACCACTTGGGGGAGATGGAAAGAATGGAGGGCAATGAATGCTAGGAGGGGAGGGGAGGTGAGTTAAGAGGTGACGTGGGGGGTCAAGGAGGGAAAACCATCAAGTGGAGGGGCCCTCACAACTTCAAAACACAAGATGCCACGTCTTACCTAGCAAGGGGGGCGTAACTTCCCCTAGGGGGCATCACTTTTTGAGTGGGGTGAGTGAGTGAGGTGGGTGAGAGGTTAGGAAGAGGTTAGAACAAGTTGGGTGGGTAGGTTTAGGCTTAGGAAACCTCTCTCAATCTTTATCCACCTTTTATCATCCTTTAAACTCATTATTACAATTTTGACATTTTTGCTATGTCAAGACTTAGCAATTAAAATTGTTGTTTTTGACTGACTGACACTCTGGATGGACAAACCCGTAGCAGAAGGTGTCCGACTGAGCTGAAACTTGGTCCATGGGTGTAGGGGGTGTCTTTCCATTTCTTTTGAGTACAAATACCCCTATCAAAAGTCCCAAGACCTAGTTTTTACAATTTTTGCTCAAAAATAATTAATTAATTAAATAATTAAACCTCCAAACTTAGGGAAATTTAATTAAAAATTAATTAATTAAAAAAAACTAATCTAGACTCCATGGAATTCCACGAAACTTTATGAGATGTCTTGCATGGTCATTTACATCATTTCCTAACAATAGTTACCAGAAGATAAGCCCATTAGAACGCCCTTCACCACTTTGGAGGAATTATTGCAAGTGTGAGGGAAAAACTCAAGGGAAATCAATAAGGCTAAAAAGCCCAATTGATAACCTGAGGATAAAAAACCTTCGATGAAAGGAACACTCCCAATGAACCGATCCCAAGGTAACTGACCTAACTATGACTCATGCAGACCTATTACATTATTGACCCACGCAGGGGTGCGGAAATTCCAGTTACAAAAAGAAGTGTTGGGGCCAAAAATGCCCTGTAGAACCAAAGACTTCGACAAATGAGCATCCGATGATGCATCTCTTCATGGCACATGGATTTGACCCCCTAGATGGATAGGCGATCAACATCTGGCTCCACATGGGAACGTGTGTTCGATCTTCTCACATGAGACGGAGAGCATACGACAATCCAGCACCTACAAAACAGAGTGCTCACCAATAACCAACATAAGAATACATATATACATAATGAGATAAATAAATGCTATATACAACATCTACATAATGAAATAACTAAAGTACAACATCAATAATTTTACAAAAATGAAATCTATAGTACAGAAAAAATTCTAAGTACATATCAGCATAATGAATGAAATAATACAAAAATTAAATACAAGGAGAAGGGTTAGAGATACGTTACAGAGGGTGTCCCTTTGGACACCAAGTTGCTCATCATCTAAAAAAAAGTTTGAGTTGCTGCCCATTCCGTGAAATATTGATGGGCTCACCATCCAAATGGCTGAGATGAAAAGAATTCGGCCCTACTATTTCTCTGATCAAATATGGACCCAACCACAAGCTATCAAACTTGCCATGTTTTCCAGGCTTCTCTCTGCCTTTATCCCACAACAAAATTGTAACCCCAATCATGAAATCCCTCTATCTGGCTGACCTGTCGAAAGCCTTCTTTACTTTACTCTGATTTCTGCAATTCTGATCATAAGCCATTCGTCTGATTTCATCTAACTCAATGATCTGATTGACCCTGTTCTGAACTACATCCTTCTCTGTGGAAGCATCCTCAACTGACCCATAAGTAGGAAGTCTAAGGTGCACTGGCAACCTAGCCTCCAAACCATACACTAACTCAAAAGGACTCTTTCCAATTGTTGCTTTCTTTGTTATTATATCAGCCTATAATGCATGCTTGATTTTACTATCCCAAGATCTTTTATTTTCATCGATTATCTTTTTAACTATGGTCATTAAGTTTTTATTACTTGACTCCGCTTGACCATTTCCTTGGGGGTAGTAATTTGATGCATGTGATAAGATAATGCCATACTTAAAACAAAAAGATGACATCTCTATTGAGCAAAAGGCCTTGGCATTATCTGTCACTATCTTTGATGGGACCCCGAATCTAGTTATGATTCTGTCTTCTAGGAAATCCATCACAACCTTTTCAGTTGTTGACTTTGTAGTAACAGCTTCAACCCATTTTGTAAAGTAATTTGTTGTTGTGATAACCCATGAATAACTGTTAAATTTACATGCAGCAGCGAGAGCCATTCTCCTGAAGGATGGCTAAGACCCTAGACGAGATCTAGGGCACCCAGTGCACTCCTGGGATATGTGGTCTGGGACATATATTGATGAAGACCCTAGGTTAGTAACCAGGGTACCCATGCCTGATGCATGGAAGGCTTGGTTCGTAACCAAGCAGTTGAAGACCCTAGGTTTGTAACCAGGGCCCCTGGTTAGTAACCAGGGTAACCATGCCTAGGGCATGGGA
>JASDQU010363858.1:0-11658 GCA_032191745.1 Picea mariana
TTATATTGATCCTTCATTTGTTTGTGTAGGTGGGTGCTTAAGGTGTTCTAACTAAATGGAAATTTTTTATTTGTCGAACACTTTTCGTTCTTGAAAAAAATAAACTCACAAAAAAAGTTAATTTGGTTGACTTGTTAAGTCATTCCTTTACCCTTTTTATATATGCAAACATATTACATGAAAAATCTTATTTTTTTATGGAAACTAGTAAAGAACAGGTTATTTGGTGACATTGTCCCCACTAAATTCATAAATTGCATGGTCCACCCATTATATGACCTAAAATAAAACAGCACAAGTTAAGATTATGAATTACAATCAATGTTGCATGGTCTATAATAAATTCCATAATAAGTACAATATTGATACAATTTTCATCATTATTATTATGTCCTTGTTGGGGCATCTAGTATGGGCTCGAACCTATTAATTATGCCAAACATGTATGCAATTTTCTTAGAGGCTACGTATGCTAGTGATTTGAATTTATTTTATTAAAGTGGATATTTTTGGAAATTGTTTATCTACATTCTGATGGGGCATTGGCTATTGACATCCTCCTCGAGTTTTGGAGCATTTTTGGGGACATAGTGGGAAAAGGTCATCATTGTACGTAGCCTCTCCTATACAAATTGTACCCTCATCTAGGTCAACTATACATTCCTTGTAGGGTGTTATAATTCATGGCTTACCAAATCAAAGTTCATCTAGATTTTATTAGCAGAACAAAATGAATACATATGTTTATATTATTAACATATAGATACAATGAAAAATAACAAAGATACAATAAAACTTGTCTTCTATTCAATAAAGAAATATGTTGAAATTGTACAATGCAGACTGAAACAAGCTTTCTAGAATGGTGGCGACTTATCTATGAGAAGAGATGTGATGGCTATGTTCATTCACAATAACATGAGTACAATAAGGCTCCAAAAGAATTTTTATAGAAAACATGAATGCCAAAAACCTAGACATACTAAAACCTAACCCTAGGAGATGAAGAACCAAAAGTCATGTGGGCCCCATTGGGGTAAGTTGTTACATCAACTTCTTGGGGTCATAACTTTTGTATATGATATTTGTTTGGGGCATTCGATACCTCATCGGAAAGGTATATCTGAGAAGTGCAACTTCTCTTAGGGGTCAGGGCATGTCATTTTTAACACCTAGCCCCTCAAAATTCCAAAGAGACATCATTTAGGGACTCAGAATGGCCTCAGAAGTTTAGGACTCGAAAATATAGAAACACATTTCCAAGATGAAAATTGTAACTGCAAAGACGAAAGTTGTATGTGAGGCATCTATAAGAGGTGGGTGGCCTTCGATATCCACCTAGATCAATCCTCCCTCCTTAGGAAACAATGGTCTCCATTACGTTGAGTTCCCCCATTAGATGAGGAAAATTCTATTGAATTTGGCCTCGGGTAAGCCACTTTGCTTGTTGCAAGAGCTACCCTACCTTGAGAACCCAATAAAGCTAAATATTTTGTTTGCGAGTGCCCTTGACCTGTATCTACATGATATGATCAGTGGATGTTTGTTCCATGTAGTCAGGGTTGATATATATTGGTGTCAACTGTTCTACTATCTTTGAGGTGTCCAATAATGTTAAAAAATATGGCTCAAGGAGGGCAACATTAATTATTGGGTGAAATCCAAGAAGGGGGGAATGTTGAGCTCAAAAGAATTGTCTTCCACAGCCTTGGTGATGGTGTAAGGTCCATAGTGGAGTGGATGAAGGTTCCTATGGGGCCCCATAATGTGTTCTTTCTGGAAGTGAAACCAAACTTTACCTCCCACCTTAAACTTGTGTGGCACCTGGTGTTTATCATGGCATTGCTTGTGCTTAGCATTAGACTTCTGTAAAATAGATTGAACCTATTTGTGGATGTGCTGGATCCGCTCAATGAACCAGGTAGCTTTGTTGGCTTCAGTTTTAGCATGTGACGAGTCTTCCTGGGTGTTCACAAGGGGTAGCACAACATCCATGGGACCTAATGGTTGAAATATCAACTCCACCTGAAAGGGGTTGTAGTTGGTTGAGTTAGGTATCACTCTGTTTTATTTTTGATGAACATAGGGAAGACTCTCATCCCATGTGTGGGGATTCTTGGAATTTCACATGCACGGGATATAAATGATCATCCAGTATATGACCTTTGTTTTTCCATCTACCTGGGGGTGGATGGTAGCATATTTCGTGATCTTGGTGTCCAGGAGTGACGAGAGGTTTGACTAGAATGTGTTGAGGAACCGATTTTCTGGATCTGAGATGATGTTTTGTGTTATCCCAAAATGTATCCACACTTGTTCGAAGAAGATCATTTCAGCGGCCTCTGTGGTGATTCTCTTCTTGCAAGCATCCATAATCTCCATTTTAGAAAAACGTTCAACCACAACAACAAAAAAAATCATTTCCCTGCTTGATTGACGGAAGGCCCGACATGTAGTCCATCGAGATGGATTCCTAGGGAATTTCAGGAGTACACAGAGGTGTGTACATGCCCTTTTTCTTAATGGTTAGTTTGGAAATGGCATAGGAAGTGAAGGACCTGATATACTTGCTGACATCATGTCAAAGTTTTGACCAATATAAGTGTTGCTGCAATATTTTCATTGTTGTTTCTATGCTGAAGTGTCCTGCACTCGACCGTAGTGGGATTCCCAAATTATCTTTGCTCACTAACTTGATGGAACACAGAGATGGTCCAGATGGAGAAAAACCCTATCTAGAAGATGGAAATCAATGACAACCATGTTTTCTCTCAACATTTGGTAGGTGGTAGTGATGTCACTATCACTCTCATAGAGTTAGGGCCATCCATAGGTCTTGTGGCCATAGGAGTTTAACACCGTGGGGAGTGATGCAAATGGAGGGTGGTTTAGGAAATCAGTGATGCAGTTGGTGATTCTTGTCTTATACTTGATGTTGAGATGGATTTACTAAGGGTATGTAACCCAATCCTGATGGTGGTCATTCTACAATTTTTCTTGTGTATGCATGAACCACATTGGATTATGATTGGTGTGGATGATTGTCCCCTTCTCGAGAATGTAATTTCTCCACTAGAAGTAGGATTTCATAATGCAGTTCATTTATTTTTCATAAGTAGGGTTCTTACAGACAATATCTAATAGTATCTAACTATGATATGGCACAAGGTGTTCATGCTGAGTGAGGACTGCGCCCATAGCATAGTCTGAAGCATCTGTATTGATCTCAAAGGGTTGTTGCAGGTCGGGTAATGAGATCATTGGGGATAAGAAGAAGCGTTGCTTCAAATCATTGAATGCTTGTTGTTTTGATAGGCCCCAAACAAACCCTGGTTACTTGGTTGAGGGCCCATGTGTTGATATTATGGTATCTTTGGGAGGTATCATCCTCTATTGTGACCTTTGACAAGAATATAATGTTCTGAAAGAAAGCAAAGAAATGAAAGTAACCCTAAATGAGATGTCAGTTGAAGAGAGATAATTAATATGAATTAATTAGTACCCAGAGAGAGAATTTGGCCCAGGAAAGTCTTATAAGAATACTATAAATACAGGGCACTAGTCTCTTATTTGGTACACTCTCATAATTGCAGAAGTCACTTGTGCACACTACAGTTTGGTAGTCTTGTGCGCAAGTCCTGGGGAAGGTGTTGCGCTAGTTTTTGATGGAACTCTCTGATCAACATTGGTTACTTCTTTCTTGGTGCATTACCATTTCTTGGCTATTGTATTGCTACCAAGATTCTTCTCTCTGTCAAGGTCAAGGTGCTCGGAGGGTGGATCCAACCTATGGTTTGGTGACAATAGTGATATTGTGAATGGTAAAAAAAGCACATTCATTCATATTCTAATAGGTTATGGACCCACACCTCCTTCATTCAGTATAACCACTAGAAGGAAACATAGCCATTGGGATATTTAACTCGCTGAGAGACTTCCTCTAGGGTTACTAGCAGGAGCAACTTCCAAGAGACTACCACTAGGGTTACTAGCATGAGCAGTTGCAGAAACCCTAAATCCCAAATCTGGCACCTTGTGATGGAACATCTCGCTCAAAGAGAATATATTCAAATGAACCCTAGTTCAGTGCACCTTTTGGCTCTCTGAGAAGACAAAAATGTCAAATTTGAAGTTTTGGACCAAAGCATGACCAGCTATGAGTCAACCAAAGACATGAGTGAAACGATGAGTCTTATACACTACTCAACACTCACTGGAACAATTGAAGATGGCATGTGGATAATCGATAGCGGAGATTCTAGGAACATGACGGGAGATCAAGCTGGACTCTCGCATCTAAATGAGAAGAATACCTTGTACAAGGTAGAGCTTGGAGTCAAAAGCACTTACCTAGTGGAAGGATTTGGACAAGCATCCGTCAAGTTGAAAACATGTAACAATGTTCACTTAAGAAATGTTTTACATGTACCTAGTTAAGAAAATAATCTTGTATCCATATCTTGTCTAGAAGACAAAGGAAATAGAATATCTTTCGTGGATGGAAAAGTGTTATCATGGCATAAAGACTCCAACATAGAGAATGCTAGGGTTATTGGAAGTCATGAAGTAAATCTTTATAGACTACTAGAACAAAATGAAGAATCTCTCGTACATGACAAAGTCAATCCAAATGAAATTTGGCATAGAAGGTACGCTCATATTAATTATCAAGAATTACCTTTTCTTAGAAAGATGGTTAAAGGAATACCAGAATTGCAGTCTACACATGAAGGAATTTGCAATGGTTGTGCTCTTAGAAAGAATATCAAGAAACCATTTCCAAGTAGCAACAATGATATAAGAAGATTCTAGATCTAATACACTCAGATGTTTGTGGTTTGATGCTAGTGATATCTATAGGAGGATCTCTTTACTACGTAATCTTCATAGATGATTATTCAAGAAAGACTTGGTTATATCTACTGAAGTCAAAAGACGAAGTTTTCAACAAGTTTCAAGAATTCAAAGAATAAATAGAAAAACTCACGAACAAGAAGATCAAGACCTTAAGAACAGATAATGGAGGAGAATACACATCAAAGGAGTTTGTTTCATTCTGCAAATCGACAGGGATCAGGAGGGAGATAATTGTTCCTCATAATCCTCAACAAAATGGAGTAGTAGAAAGAAATAATAGATCTATCGAAGAAACTATAAAATCACTACTAAATGATCAAGGCATATCCATGTTCTTATGGGGAGAAGCAGCCATGAATGCAATATATGTGAAAAACAAAATTCCTCACCACATATTGAAGGACATGACTCCAGAAGATGCCTTCTCAAGGAAGAAACCTAATGTTGAAAACCTGAGAATATTTGGATGTCATGTTTACTCTCACATTCCCAAGGATAAAAGGAACAAACTAGAACCCTCAAGAAAGAAAGGGATATTCATGGGATATAGATATTCATCCAAGGCTTATATAATCTATATTCTAGAACAACATACGATCGAAATTAGAAGAGATGTAACATTCAATGAAAAGATGGCTTTCAAGAAATCCACAGACGAAACTATAGAAGAAGAAGAGATTGAAGAACCTATTGAAGAAAGCATAGAAATCCAAAATGATGAAAATAAACAACCTGATCATCCTATGCAACCATGTGAAACCATTTTTTCAGATATCGTACCTAAGACCAAGAAATGACCATATTGGCTTGAAGCTACCTTACAAGATGCAGAAGGACTCAATGTTCCAGAAGGGACATTCATAAAAAGTAAAAATCCTAAAAGATTCTCAAGTTATGTAGCATATATGACAAAGATTCTAGATGAAGAACCTACCACATTTGAAGAAGCAGTTCAAAAGGGACAATGGAAAGAAGCTATGATAGAATAACACCAAGCCATTATGAAAAATTATGTATGGGAAATTGTCCCAAGACCTAAATAAAAATCAGTGGTAACTTCAAAATGGGTATATAATATCAAACATATAACAAATGGAAGCATGGATAAATATAAAGAAAGATTCATAATTAGAGGGTTCTCCCAGAAGGAGGGAGAATATTATGATGAAAAATTTTCTCTGGTTGCTAGATATACTTCCATTAGAGATATCATATCTCTTGCTGCCTCCATGGGATGGAACTTACATCAAATGGATGTAAAGACAACTTTCCTCAATGGAGAAATCGAGGAAGAAGTATATATTGAACAAACTCAAGGGTTTGAGGTACATTCCATAGACACTCACGTTTACAGATTAAAGAAAGCCCTATATGGATTCAAGCAAGCTCCTAGCGCTTGGTATGCCAGAATGGACAACTATCTAATGAGACTTGGTTTCTCCAAGAGTCATGCAGATCCAAACCTTTACTACAAATTCATGGACAATGCACTTTTAATTATACTACTATATGTTGACGATCTATTCATAATAGGTGAAGAGTCTCTCATCATCCATTGAAATAAGGAACTAGCTTTTGCATTTGATATGAAATATCTAGGTCTCATGAATTATTACTTGGGACTAGAGGTATGGGAGAAGCATGGTGAAGTATTCCTTGGACAAGGAAAGTACGCAATAAAGATCCTTCAGAAGTTTGGAATGATGGATTGTAAATCCATGGACACTCCTATGAATATGGATATAAGAAAATTTAAAGATCCGGATTTTGATCTAGTAGATCCATCACTATATCGACAATTAATAGGGTCATTGATGTATTTAGTAAATACTTGACCAAACATTTTCTTTGTCGTGAATACACTAAGCCAGTTCCAGGTGGAACCAAGGCATGAGCATTGGATAACTGCAAATCATGTCTTAAGATATATTCACAGGATAATAAATTATGGCCTAAGATATACCACATCCAATGATATACAACTTCATGGATTCACAGACTTAGATTGGGAAGGAAGTACAGAAGATAGAAAGAGTATTTCAGGAATGTGTTTCAGTTTGGGATCCGCTATGATATCTTAGAGAAATAGGAAACAGAATTCTGTCGCACTCAACACAACAGAAGCAAAATATATCACATCATGTGAAGCATGCAAAGAAGCAATATGGATAAGGAAATTAATCTCTGATTTATTTGATTAGATTCCAGATTCGACCATAATACATTCTGATAATCAGAGTTGTATAACATTATCAGAACATCCCATGTTTCAAGAAAGGTCGAAACATATTGATATCAAATACTACTTTATTTGAGATAAATTCCAGGGAGGAGAGGTAAAGCTCGAGTATATCCCCACAGATAAGCAGACAACAGACATCCTGACAAAGCCTCTATTCAGAATAAAGTTTGCATATTTTTGAGAGAAGATGGGGATCATGGAAATAACTCCCTTAGATGAAAAGGAAGAAATGAATCTCCAGGTTAGGAGGGAGCACTGACACATTATTCAGGACATTTATTTTCAAGATTGAAAAATAGTCCATCTTGGGAAGATCTTTCCTATTTGGAAAGTGGATTGAGATTTCTGACGGATACACATTTTCCATTTCAGAAAATGGTCTAGATTGTTGATGTACCATAGACATCGACTTCCCATTGTGGTTAACATGAGGAGTTTTCTAAGGAAGTCTCTCTTCTTGAGGGTTAGTCAAGAAGACTAGCCCGCCTTGTCGGATAACTATTTCTCATTGTGGTTAACATGAGGAATGGTCTATTTTAGAGGTTGGTACAGAACAATCTTTTCCTCTTGTGGTTAAGATGGGAAATGGTCTGGATAGTCATTTCTTAGGGTGGATTCATTCTATCCAGGTTGCACTTTGTTTAGTGCCGGAGGAATGGCCCAGGGTGGGGAATGGTCAAGGCTCAAAAATCAGAGACATACATTCCTTAGGGTATATACATTCTCTCCAGGTTACACTTTGTTTAGAGTCGAAGGAATTTCCTAGGGTGAGGAATGGTCTAGGATCAGTCTGAGGGCAGATATTCTTTCAAGATCTCACAAATGTGAGTGAAATATTGGCCCATATGATTCAACTTATTTTTAACAATATTTTTTGTGCAGGTTGATATCATATGATTGTTATGGAGACTGCCTGTCTCCAGATACTAAAGATATGCTACTATGGTGGAAATGTTCCATTATTTGTGACTATGTGTCATGGTTTGAGTAGTTTCATACTACCATGGATAAACACAGTTGTGTTATATCAATTGATATTGTACATGTTTTCATGGAGATTATCCAGTTGGATTCAAATGATGGTGCTCATGATGATACCAATTGAATGGTTTGTTTGTGCTCATGACCATACCTCCCTAGCTAGGAGGGAGTGTTGATATTATGGTAGCTTTGGAAAGTATGAACCTCTATTTTGACCTTTGACAAGATTAGAATGTTTCGGAAGAAATAAAAGAAATGAAGGTAACCCTAAATGATATGTAGGTTGAAGAGAGATAATTAATATGAATTAGTTAGTACCTGGAGAGAGAAGTCGACCCAAAAAAGTCTACCAAGAATACTATAAATACAACGTGCCAATATGTCATTTGGAACAATCTCAAAATTGCAGAAATCACTTGTGCACAGTATAATTTGCCAGTCTTGTGCGCAAGTCCTAGGGAAGGTGTTGTGTCATTTTTGGGTGGGACTCTCTGATCAACTGTGGTTACTTATTTCTTGGTGCATTAGCCTTGCCTGTCTATTGGATTGCTACGAGGATTCTTCTCTCTGTCAAGGTCAAGGTGATTAGAGGGTGGCTTTGGCCTATGGTTGGATGACAATAGTGATATTCTCAATGGTAAAATGAGCACATTCATTCATATTCTAACACCATGCAATATGGGAGAATCTCAACATGAACCTATGATAGAAATTGGAAAGGCCTAAAAATATATGAAGCTTAGTAAGTGTGTCTTGGGATGGCCAATCATGAATGACCTGAATATTGGCTAGATCCATTTCCACCCCATTCTCATAAAAAATGTAGTATAGGTAATGGACCATGTCGATTCCAAAGGATCATTTTTCCAAATTTGCATATAGATTGTGTTGTCGTAGAGTGTGCAAAACCTGTTGAATATGTTGAAACTATTCCATACAATTCTTTTTTTACATGAGGATGTCATTGAGATACACCTCCACAAAATAATTGGTGAAATATCGTAAGATATCATCCATCATTCTCATGAAAGTTGTTGGAGAATTCGTCAAACCAAAGGGCATGACTAACCATTCAAAAAGAACTTTGTACTTGAAGTAACTTTTCCATAGATATATATTCTCTATTGGGACCTTATGGTAGAAAAAATTCAAACGAATCTTATTGAAGTGTTTACCCCCCTTGAGCTAGTCAAATAGATCGTCAATTTAGGGAATTGGGTACCAGTTCTTGGCTGTTATTTTATTTAGGGCCCGATAATCAATGCATAGTTGTCATGTCTCATATTTCTTCTACATAAGCATGAATGGGAATCCACATGGTGATGATTTGGGTCAAATGTGCCCATTTTAGAGTCGTTCTTTGATCTGACATTTTATCTCCTCATTTTCTAATAGAGAGAAGCGATAAAATGGCTCATTGGGTAGCGGCGCATCAGGGTTTGACCAATTTAATGCTTGACCTGACGATGTAGAGGTAACTCAGTGGTTGAGGAGAATATGTCTTTGTATTCTTCCATGACCTTATCCACTTTCTTATCATGCATGGAGAGATCTTCCATGGAGGACATGGATGTGGCAGTAACCTTCCACTCACTTTGAGAGTGAATTATGAAGAATACAAACTTCCCATACTGAAAGATAACCTTCATGCATTACTTGGTAGAGATCAAGGACATTGTAATAGGTGGGACTACCTCGGGTATCGTGCACAATTTCTTGTCCAAAGTAATAATAACACTACGAGGCCTAGAATCATATACACCATGATGTTTCTATAGATACGTTTCTCCCAAAATAACATCATAAAATTCAAGGGGAGTGACATCACACAATAACTCATCTTTGAAGGGCTTGATGTCATAGGACAAGAGGCATTGTTGGCTGACACAAAGATCACTTCCTTGGCAGATCCATCTGATGGTGTATTGTCGTAGGTGCAGCGTGATCAACAAGGCCAACCTCTCGATGACATTTGTTTATATGATGTTATTTTGGCTACAAATATTAGCGATGGAGTGCAATAGAGAACCTTCACCCACATCTTTGAATGAAAGAGGCATGCACCTTCCTTTGGCTCATCAGGTTCATCGAGATGAATCTTGGTGGTAACAACAGTGGCGCTAGGTTCCACATCTACAATCTATATCTCCTTTTCTAGTTCAGACTCAGAGTCAGAACCCACATATGATTCAGAGGCTTTCAACTTATCCACCAATGACTTCTTTGAGCACCAATCAAATTTTTTTATGTGAGGGGATCTTATGGAAGTCACACCACTTCCCAGTGTCTTTCTTCATATTTCCATTATCCTTCTTTGTTTATGGATTAAAATGGTTTTCTTTAGGCTATCCATATTTTCTCTGCCCTTTATTTGTGGGTTGGGGCTGCCCTTACCCTTTTTATGTTGTGAGGGGTTCCCAGAGCCAAACTGCTACCTCTTTTGTTTAATCTTTTGCTTGATTTTGACAACATATTGATAGGTCGCATGCAAGGGAGATATGTCCAAAAACTCCATTTATGTCTAGATGTATCTATGCAGATCATCGTGGTATGTGAGAATGATATATCACTCACAATATTTTATACCTATCTTGGTGCACAAGGTATGGAATATATTTGTGAAATTTGGCACTATTTGGTCCCTTTCCTGCTACATTGTGGCCCGTCCTGTATACAGGTCATCAAAACTTCCACCAGGGTAGTATTGTTTCATAATAGCATCCGTAAAAGACTGCCAGGTGAGTGAGACTTTAAATAAAGAAGGTTTCTCTGTTTCATTTTTCTCACAAAGAGTATCCCACCAATCTTTGAGATGGGGGATGAATTTGAGGAGCGCAAATGTAATATTTTCTGTATTGGAAAAGTTATGGAAAGAAAAATACCCTTGTAGCATATTCAACCATTTGTATACAACATCGACCTCTATCTTACCTTAAAATATGGGAATATCAATGTTGAACTGAACCTTGAAGGGGGTAGCACCTCTGGTGGAGGAAGATGGATCGCCTGTTGGTAGTCGTTGAAGAATTTCTGTAAAACTATCCATCATATCATTATTATGTTGCATGAAGGCTTCCTTGATAAAATTTTTGGAAGGATCTCTTGTCCTGACGTATTTATTTTCTCCCTCCATGGAAGGTCACTTAGGCATGTGATAACTCTTTTCCTCAATAGAAACAAGCTCGAGACCCAACTCTTTGTACAATGAACTTGTCGAGTACATGCACTAAGAACGACAAGGAGTAGACTGATCAGATACCAATGATATGGATTTTATGAGAAGAAAGAAATGAATACATATATATATTATTAACATAGAGATACAATCAACAATAAGAGAGAGAGAGAGAGACAGTAAAACTTGGCTTCTATTCAATAAAGAAATATGTTGAAACTGTAAAATGAAAACTGAAACAATATTGCTAGAATGGTGGCGGCTTATCTCTAAGAAGAGATGTGATGATTTCACTCATTCACAATAATATAAGTACAATGAGGCTCCAAAATAATTTTTAAATCAAACATGAATGCCAAAACTCTAGACATCCAAAAACCTAACCCTAAGAGATGAAGCATGT
>JASDQU010363862.1:0-11662 GCA_032191745.1 Picea mariana
AGCTTTAGTTAGAAATGAATTGGCAGCAAACCCATTTCCTTTAGAGTCCACAATGAATTCTCTTATCGCCTTTCTGGCCACCAGAGCGCTAGAGAAACCATCCACTCTGAACCAGCCAGTTAGTAAAAGATTGACCAATACTTCTGCTAACCTTGGCATTATAAAAGAAATAGTGTTGTATTCTACTGTTTCGACCCTCTCTTCTCTGCTTTCACCCTGCTCCAAGTATGTTTTCAGGGCATCCGAAGCCATGACTATGGCTCCTCTCGCTTCCTTATCCTTAGGAGTGAAAGATCTGATTAGCAGCTTTGTCCACTTATCCTGGCCTGCCGAATGCACTGGAATGCAGATGCAAATTCGTTCTTCTAGGATGGATACCTGAGAAATATAATCAAGTGTTCTACAGACTGCAGCAGTGGAATCCATCTCTCTTAATCTCTGCTGCCTTTCATCAGTCTCCTCCCCTTGTAACAGGCCGTCGTTGCAACCATGACAGCCATTTCTTAGGCAGTTGAGAGATGGGAGTAGACACAGGGAATCAGACAATGCTTTTAGAAGTTCCAGGGACTCGACGAGCAAACATCGTTGTTATCTCTTCCACATTCGAGATTACAATGCATCCACATCTAACTACATTGCATTCACATTCACTGATCTCTGCACTGACTGCTGCACTAGATTTTATAGGAACACATTTTATGAGGATGGATTCCACATCATGGGCATGGGAGATATACTTCATGAATTGTTTGATGGAAGAATTGGGTGTGCTTGTCGAGAACATTACGACAGAGGCATCTTTATATCTCTTGCTTGTGCTCAGTCCAAACCCACCAATGACCTCGTCCAAACCCACCAATGACCTCCAATTTGGGTCCTCTTGTGGCGGCCAGAGCATCTCTGGCACCCATCTCCAGAGGAAACATTCCTTTCATGCAAATTGTAACAAAGGCTGCTAGATTGCCTAAGCAGGTGATGCCTAAATAAGGAAAACTAACAGATCCTGTTACCGTTTCACTTACCTCCAACTGTCCAAAAGCAATACCAGATAGCCTTTCCAGCCAGCAAACTAACTTCATATTCATAATTAACAACTGCATACTGTATCTGTTTCCCTGCCAATTCTTGAATATACCCATTTCAAAATGCTAACTAGAACTCTTCTTCTTACAAGTTTTACAGCAAAGTTACACGGATCAAACCCTCATTCCTCTGCTCAATCTACTTCCAAACTTCTATGGAAAAGATCAAACTTTGGTTCTTCTACACTTATTTACTCGTATTTGCCCGAGTCGATTTATATCATGCCTTCCTTCAAACTTGTATGGTAAAATTACACGTATCCAACTCTTATTCCTTTACTCAAAGAGTAAGCTAACTACGCTATCTCTTGGGATTCCGATCAACTGATAACGTCTCTATATTCCACCTACCTGCAAACATTTGTACCAGGAGAGTTGCACGGATCGTATAACCGCCGCGCAGTACTAACGACAATCATATTCCATTGCAAGTCGAAAGCATATGAAGATATGTTGCCCCATATATAAACAAGTAAGTGATACGTGGTAGCTTTAACATGATGCGAAAAACAAAATAAATTGTAATTTTATTTCTTTGTTAATTAAGTTTTGTTAACTAATAGAGGTATAAGGTATAATAGAGGTATTATGAGATGAGTTGTTTTTTTTTCATAATTTCTGTCTAACTTTATTTGAGGTATTATTGTATGAATTTATTTTATTTTATCTTTGTAAACTTTATATACTGTGTAATAAGTTCTCAAATTCATATTCATTTTTCAATTAAATGAAATATATATATATATATATATATATATATATATATATTTGAAATAATATTAGCACAACACAGCAAGAATAATAATACCAAAAATAAATTTGTTCCTTGTGACATATTCATGTTTTAGAGTGAAAATTATATATATATATATATATATTCTTGATGTTATATGTATCCATTAACTAAGCACTTTTCATTTTTTCAAATTATCCTATATGTTATTTTGAAATATATCTATCACCATTAACCAAGCACTTCTCATTTTTTGAGGTTATCCTATTTATTATTTTGATTTCAAAATAACTTTTCATCTTTCCAGGTTAGCCTATATATTATTCTGAAATAAATGTGATCTTTCTTATCTTATATATTATTCTTGAGTAAATGTGATCTTTCCAGGTTAGCCTATATATTATTCTGAAATAAATGTGATCTTTCTTATCTTATATATTATTCTTGAGTAAATGTGATCTTTGTTTGAATTTTAAATTCATCCTTTAATTTTCGATGTAAACTTTGTTTGCATCAGGGAGGACAAGGGATATTTTTATGTTTAAACATAGTTAATGTGGTTGCCATAAAAAGTAAAAGTTTATATTTTTGTTTAATTATTTTAGTAGTAATTTAAATATTTTATTTTTTGAATTTTTTTAAGTGTATTTTTCTAATTAATTTTGCTTAAAATTTAGTTAAAAATTTAGAAGAATTGTTGTAATTGAAAATATCAGTGATTGAGATTGTATATTCCAGGTGTAATAAGAATTTTTCAGAATGCTGATTTCTTTTATGCATTCAAAAATACATTTTAAGCAATGCAAAATTGCAATTTCACCCACAATTTCAGAGCCCAATTCTGTTGAAGGTTCCCAGAAAAAATCCAAACAAGTAGAATGTTTAGACTTATCCATTGTGTTGCAATTTCACCAACAATTTCAGAGCCCAATTCTGTTGAAGGTTCCCAGAAAAAAATCCAAACAAGTAGAATGTTTAGACTTACCCATTGTGTTAGATTATCAACTAGCAAAGTAATGATAAAAATACATTCCATGATAATGTAACATGGGAAGAAATAAAAAGAAAAGCATATGAATATCTCCATCCATAAACATGTAGTTTTTTTTTATTATTATTTTGTAAAAAGTTAAACTTAATACCAATTTAATCAAATAAAATATTTACAGATGTTAAAATAATGGATCTTTTTCTATGTAAAGTATATTAAATGTAAAGTTAAAGATATCAATTAACTAAAATAACTGAACAATCATATGATGAAGAATAATAACTTTAAAGTATAAAATAATTAAAATAATATTTTCTTAATATTAAAGAAAAAAGTAACTTCATGATTAACTCAAATGGTTATAAATCATAAGTGAAACTATCCCAACTTTAAACTATTTAAATAATAATATATATTAAATAATAATATAAATATTTTTAAAAATATTATGTAATCAACTTAATTATTAAATATTAATAATTAAAATTAAAATTTTCATTCTTCCTTTATGACTCATAAAATTAAACAAAAACTCAATATACATCAATTTTATAATAAAATTTTAAATGTTATTATTTGTCTCCAATACATAGGACTCACATTAAAATTCTTTTTGAATATCTTATTTTATTTTAATAAAAACAATCAAATTTTTTATTTATACTTTATGTTTTTTAAAACTAGAAATTGTATTTATGATTTTTGAATTTTTACCTAGTTTACTTTTATCAATATGAAATGTTATATAATATGTTATTTTTGAATTTTTACCTAGTTTACTTTTATCAATATGAAATGTTATATAATATGTTAAATAATGACGAAAATTTACATGTTATTATTTGTCACGAGATACATAGGATTCACATTAAAATCCTTATGAATATCCTATTTTATTGATACATAGGATTCACATTAAAATCTTTATGAATATCCTATTTTATTTTAATAAAAGCAATAGAATTTTTTATTTTTCTTTATGTTTGTTAAAGCTATAAATTGTATTGATGATTTTTGAATTCTTGCCTAATTGTAATTTTATCAATATGAAGTTATTTTTGAATTCTTACCTAGTTTACTTCTATCAATATGAAATGTTATATAATATGTTAAATAATGACGACATAGATAAAGAAAAAGAAAATGGGGAGAGTACGAAAATATCTTTCCATAAAGTTTTCTCTCCACTTACATAAAACACATAATACAATTCTTTATTAATAATTAATTTTATTTATTAATAAAAGTGACATTTTTTTCCTTCTTTATAAAGTTATAAATTGTCATCACGACTTATAATTCTTCACCTGGTTTAGAAAGGTTAAATAATGATATAGATTAAAAAAAAAATGACATAGGTATAGATAAAAAAAAATAGAGAAAATATGAGAGTCTCTTTAATAAAGAAAGTAAGGATACATATGTAGATAAAGAAATAGATATAAATAAAGAAAGTAGATAAATAAATAGATATAAATAAAGAAAGTAGATAAATAAATAAATATAAAGAAAGAAAGTAATGATACATATGTAGATAAAGAAAGTAGAAAGAATATAAGAATCTTTTTTATTTCCATCAATGCTAAATAATGACATAGATATAGATGAAGAAAGTAAGGACATAGATATAGATATAGATGTAGATTAGTAATAACATACTATGATAGGATGACATTATAAATGATAATTTGTATTTTTCATATGATATGCATTCTCATATTATACATTGTGAAATGAAAACTTGATGTATAACACATGTATGATTTGGGTTATTTTTGGGTAAGATATGCATATGGTGATAAGATGAGTGTTCACATTTTGGATGATATATTTTATGATTTGATATATAATGCAGATGTTAGTCATAATATAATTATGGGATGATGATAATTATATACATGCGATTGGTGATTTGATAAATAGGATTTATGATTGAATACATGTTATGATTTGATGTCTTGTTGTTATGATGTGAGTGAGATCTTCACAAGATAGTTGCTCCATGGACCTGTAGGACTAATTCAGTGATAGATCTTAAGGGAACCCATATGAAGGATCTTTGGTAAAAATCCTATGATATGGGTTGGGGATAGGATATAACACTCACTAGGTCTATACTAGCTTGCTATTACTCTTTTCGAAATAGAGTGGATCATCGATGTATGAAGGCACGAACAAAATCCATCACCATGAAGACCCTAAATGATGGAACGAGATCATAAGGAAGGTAAAACTAGTAAATAAGCAAAAGATCACTAATTATGGAAAACTAGTGACTACATAAAAGATCATGATCATGTAAAACTTATTACTCTCTTAGGTCAAGGAGAGTAGTTAAAATCGAGTATTGGAAGGTGGGAAATCGGTAACTAGGATAAACCTAGGGGTGGTAAACTGGTAGCTAGGAGGAGGAAACTAGTAACCTAGGCAGTCAAAAACTAGTAATAGTAATGAGTAAAATGAATACACATGATTGTCTATTTTTCTTGCATTAAAAGATTATTACATGAAAAGAGAGGAAAATAAAAGATTATGTAGCAAACCTGTACAACTATTGTAAGTATACATTCAAATCTTTAATCATGGTGTACAAGTTTTTTCTTGGAATTAAATTTTGTTTCCAACTTTCTTTTGATGTATTGTACCATATGTCATTTCTTCAATTGAAAGATTCGGTTTACAATATGTTTGTTAAGATAAATTTATATTGTTGGGATAGGCATGGACTATACATTCTGAGAAATATAATGTTTCTCGGGCCTTTTAAACTTTATTTCGGTGCAAAACGTCTAGAGAGGTCTCTACCCTAATAATCTATCTTGTCATAAATACAACAAACATCCCAAAAAAATTGAACCATACTTCTTTACTTCAACATTTTTCAAAGGTGGAAGATTTATTGTGAATGAACTTACACTTTGTTGTTGCATTGTGTTAGGTTATACTCATCATTTAAATCACAACCAATGGTTTTGTTGTTGCATTCTAATACGTTGAATTCTGGAATGTCTGTTGTTGAAGTTGTTAGGGTAATTACCAAGAACAATATATGTCATCTATGCTATCACCAAGTGACACTGTGATGGAACATAATTTCTTTTGTTTGGATTTTGGTGCCATGTAAATCTTCTTATCATGTACACATAATTGAATTTCTTTATTTGGTTGCTTGTTTTAAGTAGATTGTGGGAATCAACTTTCAAGTATTTTGTGTTAATATTTTTTAAAATAGTTAATTTGCAATCAAGTCAGTATATGGTTATGTATGGAAAAGAAGGTTAAATGTTATTTGAAATCATATGACCTCAATGATATCGTGTCATTTATCATGGAAAGAAATATTTGCTTTTAATTGTTTTTTTGGTCCTGCGGTATGGTATTAAAGTTAAATGTTGCTTGAAAGTACATGATATTAAGAATGTTTATTTATGGATGATGGTAATAGATATTGGATTTTAACTGCATTTTGGTTTTCGAATATGACCTAAAACTTTATCTGATTAATTAAGAAGAAGTAAAAAAACAGGTTAACTACACAAAACCTACAAACATCTGAAACTGGAAATCTACCCTTACTAATCAACAGTTAATTATTTCAAATAGTTAGGTAGCAAGATTTTGTTCACATAATAATGTAACTACAACTCCTACTCTTAAGATTCTTGTTCATATTTTGATACTATAAATACTATAAACTTTTTTCTTCTTTAAAAAAATATTTAAAAATATACACTTACTGGGTAAGAAATGTATATGATAATTATAGTTTATTTCCTTTATTGGTCAATAGATAAATGAATGGGATTTTAAGTGGATCAAAGTAATAATTGGGAACCAACCAAGCCACCAATGAAAGGGAAATAAAAAATCATAAATAAATTGGAATAGAATTATATGTGGGAACACTTTTGTCTACGGGTTAAAAGTAATGAATAGAGAGTAATTATATGGAAGATAATTACCAAGATATTATATTAGTCTATATTAATTATGAAAGGATGAGTCAAGATATTAACCCGCTCTATTTGATAGTGTACTTTCCTTTTCTCATCATTAAATTGAATTTGAATTTAGAGGGATCATATCACTTGTTATAAAGAAATAAAGAAAGAGAAAAACTAATGATCAATTTCGATTTAGAAATATCATATCACATGGTGTAAGTTACATATTGAGTTTTGCATAAATTGAATTTGAATTTAGAGGATAAACTAATAATGAATTTCAATTTAGAAATAATATATCACATGGTAAAGTATCTGTAAGATATATATTGAGTTTAGAAAAAAAAATTACGATAAAGTAGTTGATTAATTTTCTAGAAAAAAAAAAAAATTCAATTATATAATCTAATATATATTTTTTTCTTGGAAAAAAAATCTTATATTCATGAGTATTTAAAATATGTTACAACAAAGACAAAGAGGTTGCCTTCGCTCATAGGAACCTTTCATAATTGAAAACTTAGAATATCATATGCTTTAAGAGACACTATCTCATGCCAAAGGAGGCTCAAAAAAATACATACTAACAATTGCTACAAAAAATGCTCAAAAAACATCAAAGTTGAATGATTATATTTAGAATTCCATACCTTCCTTTTCTTCTCCGTCGACATATTCATAGAAGCCAAAATCTCCTTTCTGCAGCAACAAGGCTTCCTTGGATAGGTTGTTGTCTTTTGAATTTAGTTCCCTAAGAATGTGGTGAAAAGATACCCACTCGAAGGAGCTTGATTGGAATTCTATATCCCAAAGCAAATAACCAAGACCCATGTTCTCCACTTTTACCTTATTGCATGCCCAGTCTACAACTAACTTGGAGTCTCCCATGATCTGAAGTTTTTTTATCCCTTTCTCTTAAGCTAGAATTAGCAATGTTCTGAGGGCAATGAATTCGGCTCGGTTGTGTGAGATTCTACCAAGTGCATATTGAATGTGTAAAAAGTGGTTTTGATTTAAGTAGAGTACTACCCGCACCTCACATTGAGGCTAGTTCCCATGGCTTGCTCCATCGAAAAATCCCAAGAGGATGGATTGGTTAAGATTCGACATTACATGAATATGATCTGTCTTCTTCTTCTTGACTATAAACTCCTTCGAAATATTGATGAGTTGTGGAGTGCATATCTCAGGAGGGATGAAAACATTTTTAAAAATAAATTTGGTATGTGTCCACCAAATACTATTCACCAATATGCAAGGAAAATCTTCGAGATGGTTTACCATCTTATCTTCCAACCAAGTACGAAAACTAGCATCGAGATATTTGTGCATCTATCTTACTTGATATTTGAGCTCCTTGTTCACCAAAGAAAGGATTATTTATGTATATGTGCATCCCGTGAAGAGGTGGGAGCAATATTCTTCATTAGATCTATAGAGCGTGCAAAAGCTCAGGTCTATCTAGCCTCACTTTAATCCATTCTCCCATGCGAGTAATTTATTATTAAGAGCGAGCCAAAGTGAATTTTTACTCTTATGAGGTGCCTGTAACTTCCAAAGAGAGCTCCACCACCAACACTTTTCACTAGATAAGCTTGCATCTACCACTGTGTTGTATCCTATCTTAGTTGTGTACTCTCCAGTCCCTTGGTTTTTTTCCTAGCGAAGACTATTTTCTTCTTCATCATTTAAGAAAATATAATTTGAGGCAAGCATATCTATATAGTGCACCCATTCAGCTGCTATAGGACTAGAAAAGCTGAGGTTGAAACTATTTTTACACCATGAGCGCCCTCTAAACTACACACTTTGGGGTTGGGAATCCTCTAGGAAGAAAATGCCATCATTGTGGAGGGTTGTTTGAGGGAATCTGAAAGGAGAAAATTTTCTCCTGCACCTAGACAAAAGTCTAATCCTATTCTCACCTTTCTTCCGTTGTCGATTTTCCAAACTGTCCATAGCCCCACCAAAGGAAAATTCGTTGTCAACACTTTCCACACAACCAAGCCACTAGCTAATTTGATCGAGGACCTATACCATTCCTCAATAGACATTCATTTTAGATACTTAGACTTCAACACATTACCCCATAATGAAAATTTATGAGTGAGTATCCAAAGGCTTTTGGTAGCCAATGAGAGCACAAATAAGTGGATATGTTTAAGCCCCACCTGCCCAAGTGCCACTTGTTAGCTTCACACTAGACCATAAAAAAACAAAAAAACTATTTTTTTTTTTTTTTATCCTGTTGAAGATTCCTTTGGGCATTGTTGCAATAGAATTTTGAAATACCGGTATGCTTTCCAAAGTGGATTTTACTAAAGTTAATATCCCTACTTGAGAAATAATACAATTTCCCCAAAAGGAAATTTGAGATCCAAATTTATTATACAACTAGTTCCAATCACTAGTCTTATACCCATCGAGCTTTAGGAATAACCCTAGATATTTAAAACCAACTTCCAACTCCTTACGTGGGAAGGGGAGAGAATATTCAAGTCTTTTAAGAGAGACCTCAAAAATATGACGAGGAATGACACAAGACTTAAGATAATTAATCTTTGTACCTGCAGCTTGACAGAATAAATCCAATATACTTTTTAAAGCAAGGAAATTTTGAGAGGACCTGTTATCGCACGGTTTGTAGGAAAGGTTTAAGTAGCTTGAGTCAAGGCTTAAAACCGGCGTAACAGGAGTTTCCCCACCCACTGTCACCTCGATGGGGAGCTCTTTCTATTTAGGATGGCTGGTCCAAGGGAGACGTCCCTATGTAATCTGGCTTTCTGAAGGGCTAAGGTTTTAGAGGATCAAGGTAAGAGGTTCCCTTTCACAGATTACTGCCAAGACAAGATAGTCAAGAAGAATATGTTCCACTGGTTGGCACCTGCTTGCGAGACAAAACAAACAAAGCTAGAGAATATGCTGCAGTGGGTTAGTACTTCACAATATCAATGACTATCCTTTAAATACATATGAGCAATGATCAAATGCAATTATTGACAGAGTCAATGATTGCTAAACAAAGAAAAATACTTATATTACTTCTTCAATAAGTACACCAAGAGATAAGAGCATTCAATGTACACAATTAAATCCTTGTATTATATTACAATGCAATAAATATCTCATANAATATTGTTGCTACTATAGATGTGACGTCAAGCATTAATTAATAGGTCAGATTGAAGACAATGAGTGGAACGTTTTATTTAATATGCTTACAAATGTAATTAATGACTCAAAGTCTATCAAATGAGGTGAGAAAAGTCACAACGTTGCAAGCCAAACAAGAGATCAAAGCAATGTGACGTCACCTATATGATTTATGTTGTAGGGTTAGGGTTAGCTAGCCAAGAAGTGGACGTTTTAGCTAATTCAACCAATCAAAAGTTATGAAACCTCTATGGCTATGATAAGATGACTCAGCCGCAACTTTCTATCCAAACACAAGTCCAAAATCAGCAAGACGTCATCTCATTAAAGTTAGTTATAGTCGTTAGGGTTAGACGCTAGGTTAATTTAGGGTTTCAAATTGAGAAGTTTGAAAGAGAGTTTAAGCATAAACAAGCTCAATAGTGTTTCTAGACTAGTGCCTTGGGTTAATGGAGTCAATTGAGGTGAGACTAATGGCTTGGAAGGCTTAAACTTAAGGACAAGAGGATTAGGGTTTGATGGTGTTTCTATGGCAAGGCCACCAAACCAAAACCCTAAGAAGAGAAGACTTCCTTAGGTGTAGCTAAAGCTAGGCCTAATGCTTCCTCTTCTTTCCTTAAGACTTCTTTGGCAAAACAGCTAGCTTACAAACACAAACCTATGGCTGAAAAGTGNGAGATGGATAGTGTAGTTATGGCTAGGCTAAAACCTTCTCTCATCAAATGGCTATAAGATTTTACCATGGGGACATGAAGCCACAACCTACTTGTGTGTTGGCTCCCTAGGGTTTAAAGATTAAGCAAATAATGACAATGTAAGCAAGATATCTAATCCACAACCATTCATTCAAGAAGTTTTGAAGAGAAAACACTTACAAATTCATGAAGAAGCATTAATCACACCCTAGTTGTAAACCTTCCAATGATAAATAGCACCACATGCTAAAGAATAGTCCTCCAAGAAGTTGTGCCTCACTCCAAAAGAGAAGAAAAACCAAGACACGAGCTAAAAATGTCACTCTCACAAGAGAGCAAGTTATGTTATGATAAAATGAAGAGGCAACGTCCTCTATTTATATGATCTCATGATCTTTAATTTAAAAAAATAGGTCAACAAAACAGTCGACAAGGCTGACATTACATTATTCAATCATTTGTCACTTTAAATGCCAAAAATAAGCAGAAAATGAAGACGTTGGGCCCCTATAGGGGAGACGCTGGCCCTTTTAGGGAAAAATCATCATCCAATAAGCCAGACGTTGGCCCCTCTGGGGCTCTTGCAACCTGCTATGTGTGCCCAGAAGGCCCAACACACTGTTATCTGCTCCAGAAAACGTCTAGCTAGTCCTGGGTGGCGTCCTATCCATCAAGGTCCACGTCCCATCTGCAAGGGGATGATCCCCATAGGCTAGGTCTCTGCCAAAACGTCTTGATGAGGGTGTCCTTCTTCTTCTCTGTGCAAGGGTTTGTCACAACCCTTTCCTGCCTCTGCCATCCCAGCGTCCATCTGATGGGCTCTTCAGCCCCATGGAGGTCCGAACTAATCATCTCCCCATGTGCACCGATCCTCTGGCACCTGTCCACCGGGTATGGTCCTGCACATCAAAGACTACGCCCTCCATGGGCTCATTAGTCCTAGGCATCATAGCAATGTAAATCACATCTCATCATTAAAATTATCAAACATATGCATGAAATCCCTAACAAATCTTCTAAGAGCTCAAAGACATTACATAGACCCACTATACAAAGCTAAGGAA
>JASDQU010363865.1:0-11658 GCA_032191745.1 Picea mariana
TTCTTCTGTTGAGTTATCTTTTACTCCTTTCCTTTTCCTTTCTTAAGTCAACTTAAAAATATAACTTTTAACTTCTTGACTTTTCCCCCCCTTCAGTGTGAGACTATGACCTAGTGGGGGTGCCCAGGTCACTGAGTCTCCTCATTACCTCTCTAAGAGGTGGGGGACATTACACAATTCAATTGAAAACAAGCATAAATAAACCACAATAATAAACCACTCATTAGAGATAACTACACAACTTTACAATTCAATTTAAAACAAGTAGAACTACCACAACACAAATTTACATAATTTAAACATAATGACCAAGTTTTTGGGTCACCATTATATTCACATTCACATAACCTATCAATAGGTTTCTGAAATACACAATGACAATACCCCTTTGCTCATTCAAAAACTTCAAATTTGTCATTGTGCTCATTATCGATTGGCCTTACAATTATAGGTAACCATTTAAATTCCAAAAACAATGCTTTATATTCCAATGGTTGACAAAACTTCATGGAGAACAATAAATATTATACTACAAATACATTTTGTTTAATCACAAAATACGACCAAAATTAAGCAAATGTAAGAAAATATGCAAGATAGTCACATTCCAAATAATACCAATGCATCTTACTACCCTAGTTGTAAAAGTGAACCTCTTGCTCACAAATTCATTAATAAAACAATAACTAATCAATATCTTAGTCTTTTTAAAAGTTTCTTGTTCTTTCTCGATCATACTTTGTACCACTCATTCTTCCGTCTTCTCTACTTTGCATCCTTCATTTTCTTCTTTGTAATTGAAACCTCTAAAATATGCCACTATAAGTAACCTATCACATATATGATCCATTTTGTCATCTTCTTTACCTAAATTGTCTGTTTCACCATCATCATCATCTCTTCTACCACTTACTACAACTCCTCCACCTTCAGCAAGTCTCATCCAAGGTGGTTCACTACATCAAATTTGTTTCTCTCAATGGTGTTTAGTGTCTCTCCATCCTCCCTCTACTATACCATTACCATGGTCTCAAATAACTCCACCCATGATTGTTACTCAAGATTCTTTTCCTTTTTCTTTTGTTTTAGTGCAACCACTCATGTATTGCAATCAACTTCATCGTGTTGTTGTTATGCTATATGTTCACTCTCATATATCAACTCATCCTACTACAACTATTGCACCTTTTCTCTAGTCCACTCCACTTTATTTTCTTTTGTTTCATATTCCACTTGCCTACAATAAATTAACCATACAAAACATTATGCAAATTAAATATGCTCATCTACATCTCTTCTACCATCACATATATGGTAACATCAACTCCTTGCAACTCCACTACTGCAAGGCCACTCTCAGTTGCATTACCCCTTCTGTTGAAACACCACTCATGGATTTAACATTACTCACTACCATAACACCTCCCCTACACAATTTTTTTGTTTCTTCTTGAATTTATTAGACAAACTATTTTACCTCGATATTTTTATTACAATGTTATGATACAATTTTTTCTTATACACTCTGCTTTGGCATAATAATCACAACATGCACTTCATGTATACTTTTCTTATCATTTTTATCAACAACATGCACCCCACTTCATCAATCAACACTCTTTGCAACCACATCCAAAATAATATATTTTTCTTTATCCTCTTTCTACCTACTCTCATGTTTTATCTTCGTCTATACCTTCTCAATTCTTAAGGAAAAATCATAATGTTTTTATAATGACCACATATTCTCCATGGTGATGCAGGAGAAACACTTTCAAAGTGAAATATGCAAGCATGGAGGTAGGGATACGACATCTCAGCATGATAGAAATTTCAAATCAACATTTAACTCAGGAATAGAACGAGTTGTTGATATATTTTGGAAACAATGTTTTTAAATATATATTGTTTGTAAAGTCTTATATGACTGTAAGGAGTTATAGATAGAGAGTGTCAACTCTTATCTGGTGATACCTGATAGTTATTGTAATAGGACAAAGTGGTTAACTGCTAGAAACTGATAGGATAGGTTGCAGACAAGATAGAGAGAGCTCATGGAGCCACTCCTTAGATAGATTTGTGATTGTATTCTAAAAAGGAGGTGATAGGAGGTGTTAGAGGAGTATCAGAGGGATAGCAGAACAGTGGAGTAGTATAAGAAAGATGCAGTGAAGAACTTTAATACTATGTAATTTGTTTCATGAATGAATAGAGCAGACATAAATTTTCCAATTCCTTGGACAACATTCATTTTGATGTGTAATTGAATAAATGATACATTTTGTGTGTGTTTTAGTTCATTTTGTTTATGTATGATTGTTTAGAGTTGATCATATGAATATGTGACGAACGAGATAAGTTCTAATGTTTTTCTTTTGAGAACTCGTATGCAAGGAGTGCATATTGTACACAAGGAGTGTGTCGATAGATTCTTGCATTGACTCAGATTATTTTAGAAGGAACAACGAGAAATTAGACCAAGTGTAAGGAGTGACAAGCATCAAGGAATGACTAAGCGTTGAAGAACCAGAACAAAGAAGCATAAGGAGTGTGGGAAGAATTTATTTCAAAGAAATCCTTCGATCTGATTTTGTCGAGATTCTAGGAATGCAAGGAGTGCATGGGAAATCAAAATACTCAAAGGAAGAAAGATTAGAAGGAGTAGTGCTTTTAGAAGTGCATATGAGACCTAAGAGACTAGTCTCACAAGAGTAGCAAAGGCTGAATCCTTTGAACACTTACAAAATCATCTAAGTCGAGGGAGTTGGAAGCTCAGGAGGAGGAGAAAGAACAATCGTCGGATCTGAGTACAATGATCGACAACCATTCGATAAAGGTAAAGTGCATGGGATTTAACCCTTTGTGTGCACAAGAGAGTGGACTTATCAAATCCCGAAGTCCCAAAGTGATTATGGACCATCCATCATCTAGAGGGACACGTGGTGAAAATCCATTGTCTTTGAGTAAAACCACTATGGGAGGAATAAGTGTGTAGGATTTTGAGACTCCCGAATCCCGAATATCCAAAGTGAGTTTGGACCATTAGATCCAGAAGGACACGCATCGACTGATCGTAATCTCCAGCTGAAATAACTCTGGGATAATGCGAAGGAGGAGAGTTTGAAATCATCGAACCCTGAATAGTTGAAGTAGTTGGGAGCCATCGATCTACAGGAGGACACATATCATTAGATCATGGACCCTAGGTGAAACGCTCTGGGAGAAAGTGAGCATAGAGGAGTTGGAAATATCGAAGGCCGAAGTCCCAGACTGGACGAAATTCATTGATTTGAGGTGGACGCATGGCGTCATATCCAGAACTATGGGTACGAATATTCCATAGGGAAGAAGAGAGCAAAAGCGTCAAAGCTCGGAGTGAATCTTGAACGTTGATCAAGAAGTGTTCCAAAGGCTGTTGATATGGTATTGGTTGAAAGAGATGAAGTCCCGAAGTGGGTTAGAGCCATCGATTTGAGGACACGTGGCAGAATATCTTCCATTTTAGAGAAAGTCACTTCAGAAGAAGAAGGAAGTGTTGAACAAGAACTCCCGAAGTTCGGAGAGACAGATTTCATCTAAACCATTCATTTTCTAGGGACATGTGTCAGCAGATCTTCCACTTTGAAAGATATTCATTTCGGAGGAAGCAAGAGTTGAGATATGAAACTCTCGAAGCCTGAATTGTGAAGAAAATCACAACCTTTGGTTGAAAGGGACATGCATCGACAGATCGTGGAGATCTGGGAGAGCATGCTTTGGAAATAAGAAATAAAATGAGGTAGATCTCAACCATCATTTCATAAGAATCATTGATATCACAAGATTAACGGTCACGTTGAAATGTGGGTGAAGAAAGTGCTCAGACTTTAAAAATTCGCGAGCGGTCTGCAATCAAAACCACGGTATTTCAAAAGGGACACGTAGCGATTAGTAGTGAATTATAGGAAGAAAATAATTTTGGTTTCAAACCACTCTTGGTCAAGCCCGCAATCATGTGTCTATGTGAGGTAATAGCCCAAGGTCACATACAGGAAGGGGCTAATGAAAAAGGATCTAGCACCTAAAACTTGAGGTTTCGGAAGTGCGCAGGAAGAGGTTACAAGTATCATAAGACCTGCACCAGAAGTCGAAAGGGCCTATGTTTAGTTACAAAGTGAATCCATCAAGGTTTCAAACAGACAATTTGTCTAAGAGAATCGAAGATCCTTGGTTGGGATGTCGTGTAGCCTTACAAGAGAGTAGGGGGGTTGCATCAGGTAGTATCAGATCCATTGAAATGTTTTACAGACAACAGACAAAGGTGAAAGGAGATAATTTGATATCATTAGTGGTACCAAGAGTCAATTTTGAAGGTGAGGCAGTGGAATCATGCCACCCAGAAGATGCAGAGAGAATCCAGAAATGGAAGAAGAAATGAGACGACTTAGAATGAGACTAGACATCATGGAAACAATGCAAAGGAGAGAAACAAACACTAGAGATATCAATGAAGTTGAAAGTGAAGAGATAGAGGTTGAAGAACATGTAGTAGAGGATGTTGTAGAATACTACTTATTGAAAGTTGTTTCAATAATAGGAGCTAGAGAAAAAATAGAGGTACCAATGTATGAAGGCAATTTAGAAGTTGAAGAATTGTTGGATTGGGTATGTGTTATGGACAATTACTTTGATTATGAATACATCTAAGAAGAGAATATGGTGAAGCATGAAGTGACAAGACTGAAGGGTCATACAACGCTATGGTGGGACAGACTGCAAGCCGATTGCATATGCAAGGGAAAGAAAAAAATTAAAAGATGGGATAGGATGGTAGCCAAGCTAAAAGAAAAATTTATCCCAAAGGACTATTGTTGGCCCTTGACCAGGTTTTGTGGAAAGGTTGGTCATGTTTAACCAATTTTGGGACTTCGACAGGTTGGTTGAAGACGAAGTTCTAGGAGAAGTAGAGATCACAGGATCTTGCCACCTTTTGTGGACTTTTTGGATGCAGCGTTTATGTAATGGGTATGGGATGTCGGCCCATGGGATTTTACCCTTGTTTAGACATTTTTGTAATGTATAAATAGATATCTAGGTGATGTAAGAATTACACTAGACCTAGTAAGATTGTATTAGTGCAGATCTAGAGGCTTTGTGCATAATGTGTGTTAATACTTGCAGAGATAAGTGCAAGTGATCGTAAGAGGCTTTGTGTGCAAACTGTGTAAGAAGGCTTTGTGCTGTGACCTAACTCAGGGAAGGAGGATCTGGCAAGGTGCACACAAATCTCTTGTCCTATGCAGAGTGTGTTTTGAGGCTATGTGCTTGTAATAATGTTGAAAGAATATAAGAAAGAAGAAGAAGAGTTGGTGGACGTAGCCCCACGCTGGGGGTGAACCACGTATATCCTATGTTATGGTTTCTTTGTATGATTGACGTGATTTATTCTTAGTGTTGTCATATTTATGTATGTTAGATGCATATGATATAATATCTTATTTCTTAGTGATGTGAATAAATGCTATATCTGATATATTTTTATGTACTAAGTGCTTGGATGTGTTAGATATTGTTGAATATTGTGTTGTGGTGTACCTAGGGTTTTACCTGCAATGTGAATAAGGGTTAAATAATAATCAATGTTAACTACTAAGTGCTCTTTTAGGTATAGTAATCACAGATCTATGTCCCATCTAGGTTTTAGACACGTGAGTCCTACAACCCCTCTGCCTCTACCTTGGGTGAGACTTCATCTAGTTCGCAGGTGTTGCCGAAAGGGATGGTAGTTAGGGTTTTATCGGTGTGTTGCTAAAGTGTTGAACCCCAGGTCTGCCCCTATGCCAACAAATGGTTCTGTTGTCAGGACTTGAAAGTTTGATTGTTGGGAACTGAGGAAAAGAAATCTCTATGCATAGATATGTTTCCCTAGTGTGCAGTACTCTACTTGACTTGTGAAGCTCTATGCTAATAAGAGAATTCTGATCTAAACAAAAGAGGTAAGATATTAAAATCTTTGTGCTCTGACAGAGGTAAGATAAGTGGAATTTATTTTTTCAAAAGAATGTATCTAGGTATGTTTGATAGATTTTGTCCTGGTCTGAATAATTGGGCACAACTAGAAGAAAGAAGATATGATATGAATAGATTTGATAGAAATAGTAAAAGATATGTTATTCCTATGCATAGAAAGAATTGTTGGACTAACAAGTGGATGCAGGATCCTAGAAAGAATTTTTTGCAGGTTCATCACTGTGATCCCAATGCACAGTATACAAAAGGTTGGGATCATTTAAGAGAAAGAGAGGATTGTCTCTTTGTTATAGTTGTAGAAGACCAAGACATCTTGCTAAGGAATGCCCCAGTAGAGGTCATATTTTCCTTTGTTGTAAATCTACTGGACATGAAGTTTTGGATTTCCCTATAATGATTTTTAAAGTTCAAAAGATGAATATGAGACAAGAAAACCCTGAGGAAGGACAAGAGACTAAGAATATGCTAAAAATCTAGAAAGAATCAAAGGCTATATTATTGCAGATGAAAGAAACATTGAATGATCACAGAGACACTAGTTTATCTGAGATCTTAAAAGAGAAAGAGTGCATAAAACAAGAATAGGAGACTTCAACATAGACCGTGTATTGAATGAAAAAACACAAGTGAACATTATGACAAAAATTACTTATGAAATCTTAAGAAATCTTGGTATGGTTCCTTCACTAGGAGGAATAGGATTGTTTAAAGGAAAGTTGATAACCCTATGTGGAATAATTTCCCATGTACCTATGATCATTCATGGAACATCAATAGAAGAACAATTCGAGGTCATTATGTTAGTTTAGAACAATTCCCCCTTTTCAATTTTGTTAGGAAGGACTTGGATTGAGAAAGACCAAATCTGAAGGAAAGAAGAAGAGGAAGCTCTAGAACAGAAAAAAACAAGAATTAAGGGGATTTCATGGCTATGAGAATAGCATGCTTAATAGAAGAACAAGAGGAAAAGTCAAAGAAACTAAGGGCCAGAGACCTAGCTGTCAAAGTTGAAAGAATGCAAGAAGACTTAGAGAACTTATCCATACATAAGAGTAGAGAATCTACTCCAGAAATAGTAAGAAAATAAGTATTATCCTCCAACCTTGTGAAAGATCCTCAATAGTGCGAAGTTACTATGACAAGAGGAGATAACAACGAGAATGGAAAGAGGAATCCAGAGATGCAGATCACCGGAAAGAAAGCTAGGAAGATCAATAAGAAAAAAGCAAAGCTAGAATAATTGCAAGAGGTTCCAGAGAGGAGTTTGAAGAAGGAAGGCTTGCAGAGCTTACACCTCACCAGAATAGCAGAAAAGCGCATATTGGCACTTCACCATCACGAAGAAATATGACCATTGGAGGTGCCCCAACCATTATAACGACACTCCAGAATGAATAGAAACACAATTATTGTTGTAACACTCGCCATTGGACCATTGGGACCACGCCATAACGAATGGAATTGCATTGATCTAGGCCTCCCTACCCATCAGAGGATTTTGTTACGATGTTATCTATTTAACCCGTCGAATGTCTTATCGGGGACACTTTTGTCAATTGAGATTATTCGAGCCCACAGAGAAATAACTTATTCCACACAGTGCTTATTGAGACCTCGCCACCCATTTTGATACTGTGAGTATTTTTTCACTAACATGAGATATATGTCAGGTGACCTTAGCGTAGTAGAGAAATACATCGAAGGGATTCTGATACACCTCATGGCTAAGAAGGTCATATCCACAGGAGTTCAAGCCTCATTGACAAGAGGAGTGGAAGCGTCCCCGTCGACTGTACGTCGATATGGACCATCCCAAACTGTGACAGAAAAGAGAAGCAAGCATCATGATGACTTGGCGAACACAAATCTCATCCTGTCAGTCCTGCCCAACTATACCTCACCTCTGGATGGTGCGGTTAGTCATGAAAACATCCTAAGGGACTTCGACTATACACTGATCACTACGTACCTCTCAAAAGGAATACACAATCAAACTACAGTTGGAGAGGATTATGACACTTAATATCAACGACTTCAACTTGGGAGACCACAAAAAATTTGGCATGATCGCACCACAAAAGTATTTGACCAATACCACGGGGAAGAAGTCGAAGATAATCCCCTATCCATGGACCATGGACATCATGAGGTCCATGATCCTGAATGTGATGAAGTTAGCACACTTCGGAAGACATCAGGAGGTTAATTTGTGCGTTAAACTCCTCCTATCCTGCTACCATGGCGATTACCTATGGTTGGATTGGTGCATCACAGTAGATCTGGTGTTGATCCGTTGAATCACTAGATTAGGCATGTAAGGATCGGATTCATAGGATTTTTACACAGGGAAAGATCCAGATCGCACCCTAGCATAGACAATAAAATACACCTATGGCGATGTGGAGAAGGGGAAGCGGGGATACAAGGTAGCCTCCATCCAGAATGGCATAGTGTGCCTAGATTTTTAGTTGATCGTTCATAAGATGTTACACATAAAAAACACTCACTTTGATAGTGTCACAAGTGTCATCATTACAAAGGTCGCAAGTGTCGCATTTTGCTTACAAGTGTTGCAAGTGTCAAGGAAAGCATAACTTCCATGATGCCTATGTCGTGCCTATAACGACATGAGAAGGACATTTGAAACACCTCAAACACTTGATTTGGAAGAGGAGGAAAGGCTAACTGGTCTCATGAACCTTTTGCCATCTGAAAACACTCAAAAAACTAAGTTTTTGGAGGGGAGCGCTCCCTTATAACTATCTCAGGAGTGTTGGCGCCCCCCCTTACACTGTCTAGGAGCATTATAAATCTTCTTTGGCCCTTCTGAGGGAGCACTAGTGTCTTTAGAAGTGTTGGCACCCCCCTTAAGCCTACTGGGGAGTGCTACAACACTCTCATGGCCCTTTTAATGGAGCACTGCCTATTCTGGGTAGTAGTTAAGTTGTTGAGATGAATGGGGGAAGGATCCTTTCATTCTTGGAAGGCAGTTGGATTCGAATCCCTAGTCAAGCCATGATATTAGGGAATATCCTCAACTGAAGGAGGCAAATCCTCAACTTCCCCAAGGATATCTCAAGTGGTTAAAGCTTCTCCAAGGCTATATAAGCAAGCTTTCTAATGGTGAAAGAGGGCTGAAAAGGAGAATCACACCAAACTTATGATCTTATAAGTGGTGTTGGAACAAAGATATTTTAGAGGCAAGAGACCTATGATCTCATAGGGAGCAATTAGTGAATCTATCATCATTCGTATCATGGATATTTTGAGAAAGGGGTAGACAAGGAGGACTTGATGAAGCTGCTGCAATTCATCTATGGCTGTAAACAATGTCTTGTCCTCATTAATATAATTTGCTTGGCCTGTTTCTTTCTAATTCGTGTTCAATATCACATGAATTTGTCTCTTTAGTAGATAGACCTATTTCGAAATAATATTGATAGAGTAGGAAGTGGTCGTACTTTGTTTATCTACAGGGATTATCAAAGAGAGAAAGATTGGAGCTCAACTCAGAGCGTGCAGGGACAAACACTGGTAAAAGGTACTTCTTTTATCCTTCCTTCTCACACACTAGTCCACTTAGATCTAAAAGGAAGTCAGTGACCATGATAAGCACTTTCTGTCTTAGAGTTAAGAGTCTATCTCTTTGAGGAGATCTACCTGTCCGTAGGGAGATTGTCCTTCAACATAATCTTGTCAGGAAGAACAGACCAATGCAGGTCATGGGGTTTATCGTTGATCTCGCAAGAAAATGTGTTGAAGGCATGAAAATGAACTGGGTGAGCTACCTCATAAACCAGTTGGAGCAACATTTCCACGAAGTGTAAGACCAGGGATATGAGTTTTGCTTCAGCTGGTTGCTAATTTTCATTGCCTTCATTACTTGGGAGATGCTGGAAGGAGTGACATTCCCTAAAATTGAGTCATCTTACCCTCTAGCCACGAAGTTCACTACGCTATGGTATTAGAGGGACATGATGAAGCAATGAAAGTCCAATGTGATGTTCCACACCTACTACTTGCAGCTGAAGAGAGCCATTGAATCCTTCCCTTGCATGATGCTAAATACACTGCATCAGTTAAGGCCATTCACGAAGTTATGCGCAGATAAGCATTTCATATATATCACTACGCGCAAAGATGAACATAAGGAAGAGATCTAGTTGTACTATAAACTCACTGAAGAATATATGGAGGAAATCACCAAGGAGTGGCCTACAAAATTATTGTTACTAGTCAAACATATAGAAATATCCAACCCTGAACTCATCGAAATTCTTGTAGTCACCCATGAAGAATATGATGCACCTAGTAGTAGCAAGAAGAAAAATAAGGAAGAGGTCTAGAAAATGAAAAATGCATCGGAGGAGACTGCATAATATTCACTTGAAGGAGGAGGAGGTGAAAAAGTAGACAAAGAAGAGGACAAAAGGGAAGAAGACAAGCAGAAGTTGGGCAAAGTACCACCACCTAAAGATCCCCTTCCATAAATTGAAACATCCAAGAAAAGAAAGGGTTCCCCGATGAAAACTTCATCGTGGAAGAATTCAAAAGCCAATAAACCTCCATTTCAGATTGTGCTCATGGTGGATGACATCGACCTCATCATTGTCATTTTGATAGACACCTTGAAGGACATCTTGCAGAGAAGCAAAACCAAATAATAAATAATGTTTTACGGGATCGAAGTAGATCTCAAAGGGGTACAATAGGCTCTCTATTCAAGCCGCACAGTGTCTACTGTGGCACCGCCATTAGAAGGAACAGATTTGGGAGATGAACCTACCCAACTACGCATAATAGCAGATGTGACAGAAGCTCGCCTCCATCATGTCCAGGAGGAAAAAGAACATTCCACAGAGGCCCTAAAGAAAGAAAAAGAGGAATCCATAGAGAAACATCGGGTTGCGTAATAAGAAAAAGATGACCTCCAGGCAAAGTTTGCAAAGGATAGAGTGTAGATCCAGAAGAAGAAAGAACAGTTGTTTGTGAAGTAGATGGGAGTTAAAGAAGCAATCACCATATCACCTCGCTCTATGATGGGCCTAGCATAGATGGAAGAAGAAACAACTGAGATCCAAGTGGGGAAGCTTGTTGAATCTATTCATCAGCTCCAAACATGAATATAAGAAATGGAACTACAAGTCGTGTCAAGCACTCCGCAAGAAGTGCAAGATCATAGGGAAGAAACTTCCAAGAGGACAGTTGATAGAATCAAGGAATTAGCCTTGGAATGCAAACAACTTATCAATCGAAGTGCACAAACCTAAGAGCGCCTTTCAGAGGAATTAAAGCTAAGGACATTGGAGTCACATCTCTAGGAGGCAAAGAAACAAGAAGTGATAGTGAAAGCACAGTTAAAGCCACTATCAGTAGTCGAGAAGATGAAAAGGTCCCATGAGTAGCACATAGTTCAAAAACAGGTCCATGCCATCCAAAGTAAAGTCATGGAAGTGACCCAGAGACTCCAGCCAGTGCAGGATGAAGCTTGCACACTTTTTGAGGAGATTGAGGGATAACATGCACATGTAGAACAAGTGGTCACCATGGTGGAACAACGATTAGAAGGACCAGTGACCGAGAAAGTTATTCGTGAGCTCATAGAGTAGGAGGCTCTGGTTAAGCAGCAAGTCAATCTAGCTTGAGCCA
>JASDQU010363870.1:0-11647 GCA_032191745.1 Picea mariana
CGGCGTTTTGTGGCTTAGTTCGTCGGTGCGGCCCAAGGGCAAAGCGGTAAAGGCTTTGGCTTCAACGATGAAGGCACCGTCGGGACTCGGGACTTGAAGTCAACTTCCGTTGAGAGAGTGAGCTCACCGGCCATCAAATCCCCGGGCACGGCCGATTTGGCAGGTCGTCATGTTGTCGTACAGGAGTTAAGAGTTCAATGCTGCGTACAGGTAAATATTATTTAAATATTATTTAATGCATGGAAAGACGTGAAGGCAGCAATAAGACTTTAAACTTATGAACCAATAAAACTGTGACAAATATATATATATTTTTATTTTAAAATATATTAATATAAGTTTCCTAAGCTAAACATTATAATTTCTAAAAAAAATTGAAAGTCAGACCTAAACTAATAGGCAGTCAACCATGAACTCATGGCTATAGTCCCAGGCCTTTGGCAGGGACTAATAAGAGAAAATCAATTCATGAACTCATGTGGCAGCAGAGTGGGGAAAATTACTATATCATTTGAAACCATCAACAAAATTTCCAACAGACTGCACCAAATCCAAATATAATTACCTGTGAAATCCAAGTTTGAACGTTGTGAAATCCAAGTTTGAACGTCGTTGCAATTCAATGGATGTCCCGCAAGCTTGAACGTCGTTGAAATTGAATGGATGTTCCGTAGTTGTAGTTGATCGATCCATTGCGAATAGAAAATTAACTTATGGCCAGCTTGTGCATTCGCTTCTCTTCATTTCTTCTTTATCCATAAATAACCCTAACGTAGACAGACACAGATGCATACAGGCCTGGCACAGATGCATACAGGCCTAACAACAGACACAAACAACAAAAAACTAACAATATACCATCAACCAACGAAATACAATAATACAATGGACGGGCCCATCCACAACAGAAACATATTCCACATCCATACACAAAATACACAGAGAAAAACCCAATGTCTTCTGGAGGCCAGCTGATGTGGTAGATATCGTCATGATCAACCTCAAGCTGTGGTGGTGAGGTGGGTATCCATCTTGCAAGTGGACACTGCTGGTCAAGGTGTGTCTCGATACTCCATGTATACAACTTGAGGGAACTTGAGGGCCTTGGACATCATCTCCTTAGTTATCCCACAAAATGGGGATAACATCTGGATCCTACTTGGGGACATGTGCTTGTCGTGGAATGCATGAGAACAACAACATAACCTGGTAGACACATTGAAACAAAACAATGTAAAATATAGGGTGTTTCTATCAACCTTTGTTCATGAAAACTGATCTAGAAAGGAAGATTTTAGTATTTTTTCAAAATTTCTAAACTAAGAAAGTAATCAATATGAAAGTAGAGAAAAGTGAAAAATAAAATGCATCTAAACTAATATGAGAAATCAAGATGCAAATGTAAGTAAAGAAAGATGTCCTACCTACTTACCTGGGGCCTTGGGGCCCTCAAGATCAGGCGATAGATGATGTCAGGTGAAGTCATACAACCAGTGCAACCAGTTGATCACCTCATCAAAGTATCTCCCATTGTGCTTAATCATGTGAAACAACAAAGGTAAGTCCAACACAAGATGATCATGATCATAAATAGATATATAATCAATCCTAAAATGAAACTCATGGATATGGGTGGGAGTAAGAAAATCCTACTGGAAACAAAAACCATTAGCCTGATCATCCCACCTGAAAGTGTAACCACAAGCCTAGGAAATCCATCTCTGAAGAGGGATACAATATGTAGACTATGGCTCATATTCATCCACGTCATGATCGTTGCTTCCTGAAGAATGAGAAAACATAAGAGATATCAATAAGACCCCATGATTTCCCTGAAAAGAATAAATGAGGTAAGGGACAGGCTCGAGTCTAGAAAATCGTTGCCTCTTCATCTGCAAACCCTTGCAAAAATACCCAAGATGAAAATACTTTCACTTTGTAGAGTGATCCTTTGATTCCCGTGGGATGGCCATGTCCTAGTGTTCATCAAAAAGTGAGGATGAAGGTGGTTGAAAGTCTTGATAGAACAAGTTTGCATCCCCAAAAGGATCTACATCACAACTCCAAAAGGATGACTAAAAATCACTCTAAAAATGTTGCGACAGTTCATCCTTGAATGGACAGAACAAATCTATAACCATATCATCATCAGGTTTCCAAACATCTGAATCATATGCATGAGTACCAATCTCCTGAAGATGAAAAATCAAACCCCCTTGCTTGAGCCCTACCCTCAATCTCGTAAATGGAGTTTCTATACAAAATGAAACGACCAGAATCCCATGTACGTCTCTCAGTCTGTATGAAAGTTTCTATATGCACATCAACCATTTCCTAGGTTTCTTTCACAAGACCATCAATGCGACTAAAAATGACCATCTCTTTGTCTTTGTGTGTAAGAAGAGCAAGGGCCAAGGTGGCTTCATCTAGATCTTCAATTTCTTAACTATTGGGACTAATTTATTCTTCAACTTCATGTGCAGGGAGAAAGAAAGGTTGTACAACCTCACTTCATCAAGCAAGAACAAAGATAACAATGTCTCAACATTTTGCAATTCGTTAGGATTTTTCTTTCTCTTTATGGATATGCCCCTCCATCACCTCTTCATCATGAGGGGCTCGATCCTTAATGAAGGATGATTTATTTGTGTTTTCCAAAAAGGATCTATTGCATCCAAGGGTTCCTCTAATACTTCTCTATTTCTAAATTCATGGAATAAAGTGTCAGCAAGATCTTCAAAAGGATTACAACTCATCATGTTCTCTTCTTGATGTGTAGGAGGAACAAAGGCCTAGATGTCTTCATCAAATGGAAGGGAAAATATGTGCACTTCATCTTCATCAAATGTCTCGTCCGGATCTTCACCAGGATATTCTTGGTGACTTTCTTCATATATATTTCCTTCAAGCATTTCTCCATCCTCAAGGGCTACTTCTTCGACACATTTTTGAAATAATTCTTTAATATGATTCATCATTTCCTCAACAAATTTATTAGCATCCTTTTCCTTTTCCATCTGTAAAAGTTCCCTTCTCGAGGAATGATAAGTTTTGGATGAGGGTTCATCCCATGGTACCATGATTCCATTGACCAATGGAGTCATCAGATGAGGTCAAGGCTTATCAAAGGATAAAAAATGGGAGAAAGGAAAATGTGGGTTCTTGGGAAAGTGGAGTCGCTAGATGAGCTTCAAGAAGAGCTCGTCAAAGGTGGAAAATGAACGTCCTTTAGGTGGATTCACCGGGAAATATATGGAAAGACTTTGGGATAGCTTTCCAAAGTGTCATTAGGGTTTGGAAGAGGATTCAAAATCCTCCCTGGAAATAATGAAATTTTTTTATCGCACGAGTTGTAGGTTAGGAAAATCCAAACCTAACCAAAAAATGGCGACAACTAAGAGAAAACCAACCCAATGTCACCTTAGGAAGGTATTCCTGTCACTTTAGAGATGAAGTAATCACCGCAAGGGGGAATCCTTATGACCCTAGGGGAAATGAGATGGAAAGTGAAGAGATGAAGAAGATTCCCCTTATAGGTCAATGATGGAATTCAAAAATGGCTTGAAAAGAGTCTCGTAGATGGTAGAATATATGCCACAATGTAGTATACTTTCCAAGTGGTGATGGTACCTTCCCAAGACACAAGGAAAATGAAGATATAAGCCAGATATTATTTTGGACAAGCAATTTAAGATAGTTGTCCCTAATTGAAGAAATAAATTAATATATATCAACAATAAAATGATGACGAGAGCTGCAAATATAGATGCTAAAAGTCTATTTAAGATTGCAAGAGACAAGCTAGCAATGACTAGTTAACTCAAGTATGAAAGAGCAAGACTTTAGCATGAAAGTAAGGATGATATATACAAGTATTGCAGAGATATATTTGCAGCCTTATGGCTGTAGAAAACAAGTTGTTACAACAGAAAAATCAGCCACCAAAAATCACAAGTAATCCACCCAAAAGATGCGTTGAGACTAGTAGATTATATGGGTAAATTATTATCAATTTTTTACAATTGAACTGTGAGTTATTTAGAGATTTGTTTAGGGTTTGTTGCATCCCTAGTGGCTGTAGATTTGTTTTATTACAGTAGCAATAAGTCCTTGACAAAACAAAATGCCTTAGAGCCCTTAGTGATCTTTAAGCACATAGAATAGATTCTAACTTAGACATCTCAATATCTCGTAAATTCATGTATCCCAATGCAATGATTTTGTTTCTCCAATGCTAGGAGATTAGTGCCTTTAGCTATTGAGTTGTGTAGTCATAAAATTTAAAGAGCTAGTTGAATTACTTCCTTTGGGGTGTAATCCCTTTTAATCCAGGCAAGCTAAACTAGCTAGGAAAAACCCTAGGAGGGTGTAAACTCTTTTACTCCTCCAATTATTCCTTTATGCAACAAGTTATTTCACTACAAAATGTTGGGCTTAGTGGGGTTGTATGCCCTTATACTCCCCAAGATATTATTAAATTAACCTTGCAACCAAGAAAAGAAGCAATAACAAGAGAGATTCCTTACTTAGTTTAAGCATTAACAAGATAAACCTCCTTTTGACTAAGAAAATCCACCATAAAGCAAGAAATAAGCCTTCACAAGAGATAGCGCATCATCATCCATCCAATAGCGAAAGATAAACCATTACAAGAGAGTGTAACTAAGAGAGATGAATAGAATTCCCCAAGTAGGGCGTAAATTTAAGCCAAGGAGTCTCTCTCATAAAGGAAAGTTATGATGAAAACGAAATACAAATGATCTCTATTTATACAAAAACCTCTAATAAGAGTTTGTCCACAAAACTTAGGGTAAACCACAAAGTAAGGGGAAAAAAACCATTACTTTGCCCCTTTTACACAATAATAATATTTAACTCATAATTTTCAGATGAAAGAAACCCTAAAAGAAAAACGTCAGCCTTCTAGGGCAACGTTTTGGCACTAAGAAGCAAAACGTGGGGTTGAGGATGAATGCGCTAGGCCTCCAAAGGCGATGTTTCATCATGCCAAGTCTCTCCTCCATAATCCAAGGTGTTCTTCCTTCAAATCGTGCCATGTGTCATCATCACCACCAAACCCTAACGCATGCATGATGTCAAGCCCTCAAAGTGTGACATTTTGGCCTCCAAAGGCCAAACATTGGGCTAGTAGGGGTATGGGTGAGGTCCTCCAAGGAATATCTCAAGCCTCCAAAGGCTGTCATCATCATCTGACATGTGGGCCCTTGGCATCCAACCTATGGGCTTCAAGCCCCATGGAAGCCTAAGCTAGGCTCGTTCTTCCAAAACTTTCCACGAGTTGGGTCCTACAAAGACAAATGGGTACGTTATCCAAGGATATAAAGTGAAATGCATCATGATGACTAAATCAAATCAATAAAAGAGCCATCTAAGTAAGTACATCCAATCCACCTCATCAAAATAAACCAATGCTCAAAGACCTAGGATGCAATTTTCCAAGTTTAGGTATGGGAGGGTTGACAAAACGACCTATTGTGTGAATCATTCCTCAAGTTTAGGGGTGTTTCCTGAGGGGACCTCCTTCTAAGTCATGTGGATGAGGTATCATGGATGGGGGGAAGAATTTTTGGCGTGGGGTTCATGACATACAAGGGGATGCAGTGTCTCATTTATGGGTGCCTTTGTGGAGGGTGTGTTGCACCTTCGCTTTCAATGCAACCTTTTTCCAAGCCTATGTGTTTCCTTTTATTCTTTTAGGATGTTTCCAAGTTGAAGCCAAGATGAGGCTTCTACCTAAGCATGAAAAACTGTGCCCACCCTAACTTTACCCTGGTCACATCATTCCTCCCCAAGTTGAACACATGTGTGGGGATTCTACCTAAGCATTAAAAACAATGCCCACACATGCTCCACCTTGGTTGGCATTTTGTTATTAGTCATTTTTCATGGGCCCTGTTAGTTTCTTATGAGATACATTTCGTTGTCCTCGGGATCAATGAGCGAGCATCTAGAAGGTTAATGTTTGGCTTTTATCTTTTCCAACTACAAGCCTTTGGCCCTTCAACCCCTTCTTCCCATGAAATGAGGGACAACCCCATCTTGGGTTAACACACCTGAAAATCCCAAAAGGTAAGGAGATGAGGGGATGAAGTGTGGAAAGTGACAAGTATGTTCGGGAATGGCACAATGACTCGTCAAGAGGACCTCCCAGTAGAAAATATATCCCTAAGGGTGACCCACTTACTAGGGTGCAATGTCAACCACCAAAGTGAAACAGGGAAAAGAGCATAATGTCCAAGCAAACCTTCCATAATCAAAAGTAGTAATTGGTGCAAAAACTCAAATGCCTCAAATATCGAAATGACACTCACCATAATACCTGGCTTGTACCTCATGGAGCAAGACCCAATGTCTTTTGAGGCCAGCTAATGTGGTCGTGAGGTGGGTCTCCATTTGTGCGAAGTCCGACTTGAGATCTTGAGATATTTTCATATGAAAAGAAGTTCTCTTAGAGACCTTATTTATTTGGTTTAGATTATTTTATTTTTTGAGTGGAAATCCTAAAAGAATAGGTTTTCTATTCAATATATTTTCTTCTTTTGTTTTTATAGTATATTATTTAAAAAATGAGGAAAATTTTTATTTTTTTTTAATTGGAATAAGATTATTTTACTAATTTATTTTCTCTTTCCAAATCCTATTATTTAAACTTCTATTCAATTTTTGAAAAGAAAATTAAAAATCTAAAAAACCTTTCACCCATTTATTTTGTTTGCTTTAGTATATTATTTAAATTTCTAATTCTTTAATTTAGTACTGAAAATTTGGAAAGAATGGGCTCCATCATTTTTCTTTGATGGAAGTTTGATTATTTAAATTTCTAATTGAAAACTGAAATATATATTATTTAATTTTTATTAGAAAGTTGGAGAGAATGGGGTTTTGGTTGATCTATTTTTTCCCATTCAAATTCACTACTTAAATTTTTACTAGAAAATTGAAAAAAAAAAAATTATTTAAATTTTTAAATATTTTTATATTTTTTTATTGGAAATTTGGAAAAATTATTTAATTTTTTAAGAAAAAAATAATTTAATTCCATTAAAATTCTGGGAAGAATACATTCTGTCAATGGAAACTGATTATTTTATTTTCTACTCAAAACTAAAATAAATAGTTTCATGGAAAACTCTATTTTTTTTTTTGACAATTTCATGAATAAAATGTCATTAAAATATATAATTTACATAAATTTTCATCTTATCCAAAACTCTAAAATATACAATATGGACGGTAGAAAATGGCACTCACACTAGAACCAACAATCTGAACAATAATATACACAAGAAAATTATTATTATTATTTTATTCATGTGAAAAAGAACAAAAGAAAAAAAATTACCTTAACATAGAAAATAAGTTACTATTATGAGATTGGTTTTTCCACCATGTAAAAGAATATTTGTGATTATTCTTTCTTCCACACGAGTCATCAACTTACTTTAAAGGTAATTTTATCTAAAGATTCTTTGTAAAACTCTTCAAAACATATTCTCCTTGTAAAAATAGCTGATGGATGGGGCATGACAAATTAGAAAAATACATCATGAACAAAATAATTGGACATTCATTTTGAAAATACATCATGAACAAAGTATTGTTCTATTAAAAACAAAATAATTAAACATTCATTTTAAAAATACATGATAAAAAAATTATTAAATAATTTAACATTCATTTTGAAAATAATCATGAACAGAGTATTCTTCTACTAAGATGCACCATTTAACAATGTCAAATGTTGAATACCAACAAAAATAGAAAAATAATATAAACTAATAAAAATAATTTAAACTAAAAAATATATCACAACATTTACATGCATATAAAATTAACAAACCCTTCACAACATTTACATTCATAAACAATGAACAATTGAAAACTAAAAAACCCTTATAAAATTTTAGTTGAGTACAAATTAATTTGAATTTCAAAATTCAAAACACACCGAACCAAAATCTATTCATTTCATTGATAATTTTAAGAAAATCGATTAATGAACTCAAATGGCAAACAGAGTATGGAAATTTCTATATCATTTGAAATCATCAACATAATTTCCACCAGACCGCACCAAATCTGAATATAATTACATTTGAAATTCAAGCTTGAACGCCCCTGCAATTCAATGGAATGGATGTCCCTTTTCTTCATCTCTTCTTTATCCATAATTAACCGACACAGATGCATACAGACCTACCAGCAAACAACAGACACACAAGAAGGATTTTGGCTGGATCTATTTTATTTCCCTTAGGTTGAATATAATTACATTTGAAATTCAAGCTTGAACGCCCCTGCAATTTAATGGAATGGATGTCCCTTTTCTTCATCTCTTCTTTATCCATAATTAACCGACACAGATGCATACAGACCTACCAGCAAACAACAGACACACAAGAACGTTTTTGGCTGGATCTATTTTATTTCCCTTAGGTTGACTGTGTAAACTTCTAATCTTCTACGACAAAATTGAAGTTAAAAAATATTATTTAAATTTTTAAATAGTTTTTTTTTAAATCTTTATTAAAAATCTGCAAAAGCTATTTAACTTTTTATCAAAAGGAAAATGATTATCTCACCGATCTGTTTTCTTTACTGGACGCAGATTATTTTATTTTCTACCCAAAACTTCCCTGACCCTCTCTGTTTTCGGACCCARAAAATATCACGAGGTGCGTCACTAAGAAAAGAAGTTATGTAATTTTCCAGAAATTTTCATTCCATCCAAATTTCTAAAGTTCTGGATAAACTATTTGTAATCCTTTCAAAACTTCAATGCTAATTTCCGTACCTTGAAATATGCAAATACTCTGCAATCAAATTTTTCATACCTTATGCAAATTTAATACTCACATTTACTCATATAGCTACTTAGCGACAACCTCGACGACAGAAAATTGCACTCTCGCGTAGGTAATTTACCAAAATAAACCGATGTTTCGTGAAGTTCTTCATAACGTTTCTCTTTCTTAAAATAAACCCGAAGCCCTGCTTTGCTATCAACAACTTAAATGTGCAAATAATTTTATCTAAAGATTCTTCTGAACGTTTCTCTTTCTTAAATTAAACCCGAAGCCCTGCTTTGCTATCAACAACTTAAATGTGCAAATAATTTTATCTAAAGATTCTTCTGAACGTTTCTCTTTCTTAAATTAAACCCGAAGCCCTGCTTTGGGATGGATGGGGCATCACAAATTAGAAAATAATTGGACATTCAGTATTCTTTATTTTTTTCTTCTACCAGGATGCACCGTTTAAAAGAGCAAGATGTAGAAGAGTAATATTTGCTGATTAAGATGAAAAAATATATCACAAATGAACAAGTGAAAACAAGAAAACCCTTCTAAAATTCCGTGGAGCACAAATAACATTTACATGCATATAAAATGAACAATCTAAAACAAGAAAATCCTTATAAAATTTCGTAGGCAACATAATGGGGTAAATTAAAATTCTTATAAAATTTTGTAGAGCACAAATTAATTTAAATTTCAAGATTCAGACCACACCCTTTCATTAATAATTTGAGCAAATCAATTAATGAGCTCATGTAGCAGCAGAATGGGGAGAATTACTATATCATTTGAAACCATCAACAAAATTTCCAACAAACCGCACCAAATCCAGATATAATTACCTGTGAAATCCAAGCTTGAACGTCGCTGCAATTCAATGGATGTCCTTCAAGCTTGAACGTCGTTGCAATTGAATGGATGTCCCGCAGTTGTAGTTGATCGATCCATTGCGAATAGAAAATTAACTTGTGGCCAGCTTGTGGATTTCTTCATTTCTTATTCTCTTCATTTCTTCTTTATCCATAATTAACCCTAACGCAAACATACACAGATGCATACAGGCCTAACAACAGAGACACAGCAACAAAAAACTAACAGCAGAACATCAACCAGCGAAATACAATAATACAATGGACGGGCCCATCCACAATAGACACAGACAAGAAAATCTGCGACATGGATGGATTGAAGAATCGGAGAATGGATGGATTGAAGAATCAGAGAATAAAATGATGAGATGAACAGTAAACATGATTATATAGAGCTGGTAGCTTTTTCACCTTTTTAACAAACTGCCAGCCAAATCCTTTTCTAGACGTTTGGATCAACCTCAAATCTTTTTCCATCGAGCCGTTTGGATTAATATTCCACGATGACTCCATTCATCACTATGATTACAATGTCAGAAAAAAATATATTCCATTCTTGGTTTAATATTCCACACTATGCCATCATGATCAGAATAATCGACGGTAATATTTGAAGTGCGTATGGTGGATGCTATCGTGGTTGGTTGGAAAATATATGAGTTTTATAAATTCACAAATATTTAAATTAACAAATTAATTTGTGCGTAATACATTTTTTAATTGCAAGCGAGAACTATGTAACATTCAAAGATTAATTATTATTAAATTTCAAAATCGTCGTGACCGTTTTAAGGTGAAAAAAAAAAATTAAGTTAAAAAAAATATTTATTTTTAATATAAAAAATACTAAATGTTTAAGTTAAACATAGAGTTGTGCTCGATGACAAGAGGAAACTGTAGCAATGGATGTGCCTGGCTTAATAAAAGGTTGTTTTAAAGGAGAGGAGGGAACCCATGATTTTTATTTTATTTTTGGTATACATTATTATAGTTTATATTATTTAAATGTTTTGTTTTACTTATTAAAGGTTTTGACAAAGTTAAATGTAGAAATAAAATAATATTTAAATATTTTTTTTGGTTATTATATCTTTTAAAATGAAATATAAAAATAAAATAATATTTAAATATTAAAAAAATAATTGATTTATTACTTCTTTAAATATTTAAAAAATAAAATGTTTAATTATCCTAATTCATAATTGATTAAAAAAATTATAAATAATTTCAAAAAATCTCTAAGATCTAAGATAAATATTTTGTAAAATATTTTTTCTAATTTAATTTTGATTATATATAATCAGTTTTTATAAAAAAAATTAATATATTATTGTTATTAAAAAGTATGTGTGATATTTGTTATAAAATAAAAATAACAATTAATTTTTTTTGATAAATTTAAAAATAAAAATAAATAAATTCTCTATTATAAATTTATAGTTAAAATAGATCTAAACTAGTTTTTATTAAAGTTCACTTATCTTGGACAAATAAATGAAGTTAGAAACACTTTTTTTTAATACAATGCCTCCTTTACACATTATTTTTAAAAACTATATATAAAAGGCTATAAAAACTACAAAAAACTTCACCTTCTTCTTATCAACTTACACCCAAATCTATAGGTGGAGGTTGGCACAAATTAAAGCCCCATCAAACTAGGTATTTACTTGAAAAAATAAATATTTTTAAATACATATTCATTTCCATTTTCCCATATAAAAACAAGAACTCTATTGTAACAAGTTGTCATGCTTCATGAACCTCAATGACCCATAAGAAATTGTCACCAAAGAGGGGAGCCTTCGCACTGATGGAAGCAAGGAGATGCTCACAACAAAATTTGAAGCCCATTCTCAAACTAACTTTGAAAAATGACATAACCAAGAATGTGTTTTACTATTTCATCTTTATGACAAAAAGGAAACTTGGATTGGGTAAACTATTGAGTACTTTAGT
>JASDQU010363872.1:0-11774 GCA_032191745.1 Picea mariana
GAAGGAGGAAAGAGCACGAGGCCTTGCTTAAGCAACACCGGAGTGAGCCTCTTTCCCCTAGGGTTTTGATTCTAGGGCCCTGCCATTGCAGCACTCTAGAACCCTTCCCTCTTGTCTTTAGTCTATTGCTCCTTCAAATTTGCATTCTCTCCTTGAATGACTCCATATACCCTTAGGCACTGATCTTAGACACACAACGTTGAAGTCCTAGTCTCCAAAACAACTCTCAAAACTTTGAATTTTGAAACCCTAACTAACCAAACTAACCCTAACTAGGCTGACGTCATAGTTGGTTATTCCATCTTGACGCAACAAACATTGACTATAAGCAATTAGATGATAATTAAAGGCATTTATTGAGTATATGATTGATTGGATATATTGTTTGCTACATCATCTCAATAGTTATTGATGAATCGATACTTCTACATTACTATATTGACAAAACTTTGATCTCATTAATATCTGTTGTTTCATTGCTTATATATTATTGTCAGATAGTCACATGAAGTACTAACCCACTGAGTTATAGCCTGCATATATATTGTATTGCTGTTGTCTTGTTCCGGGCAGGTGTTTTCATTTGGGCATACACTTCTTTATTGGCTGATTAGCCAGACTATCTGACCTTGGTGGTAACCTGTGAGGAGGGACTTTGACCTTAACCTTTATATCTTTGCCTCTTCAAAACCCCAGGTTACCGGGGATGTCTCCCCTAGGCTAACCTCCCTAAATAGAAAGAACCTCCCCATTGAGGTGACATTGGGTGGGGAAGGTTCCTGTTACGCCAGTTTGGCCTCTATCCTTTAGCCATTTGACCCAGCTACAAACTGTGCAATAACAAAACCCACAGATCATCCTGCAGTACACAACACCATAATAATTTCCCCATCCCACCTTACCTAAAAACAGGTTTAAAAAGATATTGCACATTCAATGAAAACTGCAAGTTAAAGTGGCCTTTTTTAATATCTAACTGAGAAAAGTATGGTACCTGTTACCATGGAAGTCTGGAAGCACATGTAAATCCTTTGACAAAGAGGCAACAAATGGGACTTGTAAATCACGTGCCATTGTTTCTAAAGTTCTATTTAGTAGCTCATATAGTGAGACATCTGTGAACACAACCAATGAGGAATATCAATAAGAAGAGCCAACGGATTGCTGCCTTCAATTCCACTATGGTACCCACAGCTAAAGCCATTACAATACTGAACACTCGGAAAGAAAAAAAGAAATGACTAGAGTCATTGTTTAAATAAGAAAAGATACAGATTGTTATATTTTATATGTTCCTCAACTATTATAACTTCCAAGGAAAAGTTGAAGTTCAAAGTAATAATGAGACACCAAAAGATGGTAAGAGAATATTTACTTTGTGATGCTGCCCGGTTTGCCAGAATAGGAGCAGCAGCGTGATTTTCAACCATATGATCCAATAAAGCCCCAGTTGCACTCTGTCCACCTTCAGTAAGCCATAACTCCGGTACCATTGCTACATGGTGCAGACAATTATAAAAAGCTTAAACTAGGATCAAATTATCATACAGGAAACAGCCACAAGATAGCCTATACACAACACCATTCTCATCTTGGCTAAGATGGGAACAAATTAGCAAAACAAAACCTTGATTGATTGTCAATACCTGACCAAAAAGGCCCCCAGACACCTGGAATGAAAACTTTTTTCTGAGATATGGCCATGTGGCATGTAGATGTACCACATACTAACACCATTCTGTGGCAAAGTGCTTCCAGTTCTTCTTCTTCTGAAGCAATAAAAAAACCCTCAGAAAATTGCATATTCTGAACTCAATTTTTGTTTTAGGAATCCATAACATGTGCTTCTGCAATTGTATTAGAAAACGTATTCTTTATATAGTAGTGTTAAAACTGAAAATGTTTCCAATACTCAAAACCTTTAAACTTTATATTCGGCAATGGTACACTTTCTATAACTCCTATTCCTCCAGCATGAGCATCAATTAATGAAGTCCCAACAGGAGTTCCCTCCATCAGCCCAAGTTCCTGCAGAGAACATTTCCTCCTTCAGAAAGATTCACAACCAAGTAATAAAACAACTGTGTGTAGAACTGTCTTTGGTTAAAAACCTTCACGTATTACTCATATACGTTATATTTGGACGTTTGATAAATGAACCTCAATGCAGCACCCTTTGATATTAATGTTATTCTTCAACGATTAAATGCTTGCCTTTGCAGCTCTTTCTGTTAGGCCAGTACCCAGAGGGTGTCCAGGAAACGCCATGCTTCTTCCTGTATTTGTCATTAAAGAGTCACTAGACTGATAATAATTAACCATATTCAGCATTGTTTCCATATACATTTCCAAAAGTCAATCCAGTGTAAACAAGACATGCATAAATAAATTCCCAGAATCTTGCAAAGTTATAACTTTTCGAAGATATATATATCAGATTTTAAAAAATAGTAAAAAGAAGTTTACAAGGTACAATGTTTAGGTGTAATTATACTAGGGAAGGGAGGAGGTCATGATGAACAGTTGTGACTCCCCATTTATCAATAGCTGATTAGTTAGGTATACAATGTTATGACCCTAATGGGGGTATATATAGGGTAAATGTATATGTAATAGTGGATTGGCCTGATAGTGAGCCTATATAGGCAATTGATGAGAATATGTATATATAGAGGTCAAGATAGTTATTATTGTATACAGGGACTTGTGTATTTGGAAATAAGGATGTATATCGGTTATTTAACACTTTGGGTGTTGTTCTCCACGCCTATATTTGGTGCACATTGTGTGTGTGTAGATTTATCATGCTATTTTAAGAATTGGGATCATAACATCTGGTATCAGAGTGGATGATTCTTGTTCTGGGAACCTCAAACAGCACTTTGCATGTTTTGAGCTTTAACTTTGGCTAGGAACGCTGGAGCAAGTGAGACTTTAAAACTTGGAAAGAAGACGTCTATAACTATATCTGGTCCAAATTTCAAGAGCAGAAGCACCAAACTCTTGGAGTGGCAGTCCATGCAAGTCAGTGCTTTTGTTCAGTCCTGCAAACTGGACAAAAATAGTAAGGTTCACTAAAAAGGGCATATCTTGAAATTGCAAGAGCCAATTGCAGTGATACTGATGCCATTGTAAAGAGAACATATAGAGTTATGAACCAGAATTTCAGATCTGCTAGGGAGAAATCGACAGAGTTATCATCTGTACAACTTCGCTCTCCAGATAAGGGTGAAAATCAGCAAGTTATGAAAATATGGACAAAACTCTTTCTAGGCACATCCAAATTGAGTGAGACCTGTGCCATTTAGGAACAGATATATAGGCTCTTATAGGCCAAAATTTCAGATTTGTTGGCTCAAAAATTGTGTAGATACATTAGTAACATGGTCGTCCTGCAGAATGGTCACCAAATAAAGGCTTTGTTATCACTCAGAATGAATTTCTCAAAAGTTCATCTTGATTGATTGGGCATTGACGATTCATGTATACATTAGTAGTGGATTCAGCATTGACAATTCATGGATACATCTTAATTTATTAGCCATCAACAGTTCGTCAGTGCTTTGGCCAAAGTTAGCACACGGTCACAGATCTTCATTCTCAGAGTTAAAGATTGATCTTAAGCACAGTTTTCTTTAGGGATCAATCCACACTAGACTAGTACAGAGTTTAATATTTTTCCCAAGTTCAGCAAGTTTCCCATGTTTGCATGTGACATGTAAATGTTCACACATGCATGGGAAGAAGAGAGCTACAAAAGGGTAATTTCAAATTTCCAAGATTTGCTATTTTGAGAAATTTTCTATTTTTATAAAGTTCAGATATTTGGAATTGATCATACTTTTGGATACCCTTGATGGAGATGTCCATATGCTTCAGTTTTGGTGACAATCAACGAAGGTCAAAATTAGGGTTTTTGTTGTTGGAAACCTAATTGCATTTTTGGATACCCTTTATGGAGGATGGTGTGTGTGTCAATTTTGGTAATGATCGAAAAACATGAAAAATTAGGATTTCTATTTTTAGAAAATCCTTTTCATGAGTGGGTTTGTATGGTCATGAAAAAGAAAACCCTGAAATTTCAAGTGATTCCAAGAAAATAAAAAAAATTAGGTCAAAATTAGGGTTTCTTCCAGTGCTAAAAATCATAGGTATTCCGGGATTGCCTTTCTAGTAGTGGAGATGGGTTTCAGTTTTCAGAAGATTCCGATTGCTTTGAGATTTTTTGGTGCAGTGTATTTTTAGCAGTGGAGATGAGTGCCCTAATCTATCTTGGCATGTGCTTTTTCATGATCTTATCTTGTATTTTGACCTAGATGAAGTGCACCCTACTTGTGAATCAATTACAAGTTACTTTGAGCAAATGAGTGGTACGTCCCACTTGAGAGGTTTCTTGGAAGATGATGTTACTTGCTTTTCAATCAACTGCCATGTGTCATCTATTCCTGGCTAGTGTGACCCACTTGAAATATTTATATTTGACTTGATCTGTACTCCAAGTTTTTCCAGGTTGACTTGCACCCAAGAAAAGCTTTTTCTAGGTTGATTTGCACTTCAAGAAAAGTCTAATTCATGATGCCTTGTACTCCAAGAAATCTTCTATTTTAGGATGTTGCCTTTGGTCACTTGTTCTTAAAGCAGCATATAACTATTCAAAGGAGGAGGGCTCTCAACTAGAGAGTTCTATACATGATCTATTTGCAGTCTGAAGGTGCATTGGTTGGACACCAGTTTGATGTTTTTCTTGGAGATTACTCTTAGTTGGACACTTTTCTTGGAGATTACTTTTCTATTCTCAATGCAATAGAAGAATGTTTTTCTTGGACCTATACATGCTAAGGGTTTCAGTTTGGCTGACCTTGGTAATTTGGATACATAGAAACTAAGCCTCACTATCTGCTGGTGGGCAAAGAAGAGGGACTCGAAAAAACTGCAAATTTCGGCCTGAAAAGAGCTTTCGCTATCTTTATCAAGGAATACACTGACAAGATTGTGATCATTTTAGTACTAGATTTCCTAAAAGTTGTTGGAGACTACTCACTATTTTACCTGCTGACATCTAGCCCGGTGGGGTGTATATTTGCAAAAGCAGTGTTAATCGAGCAAATAGTGAAAGGGTTGTCGAGCAGAAACGAAAGAAAAGATCCGTCAAGCTGGGAACAAATCGTGAGCAGGGTCATCGAGTAGATCGTGCAAGCGTTCCTCGCGAGCAGGGTGTGCTTATTGGTCGTCGAGTAGATCGTGAAAGGGTTTGTCACGAGCAGGGAGTGTTTGTCTGTCAACAGAGAGCTAGGTGCGTCGAGCAAATCGCGACCAATGTTTCGGGGTTTCGTCGAGTAGATCGTGAGCAAGGTCGTCAAGCAGNGATCGTGAAAGGGTTTGTCATGAGCACGGAGCGTTTGTCTGTCAACAAAGAGCTAGGTGCGTCGAGCAAATCGCGACCAATGTTTCGAGGTTTCGTCAAGTAGATCGTGAGCAAGGTCGCCAAGCAGATTGCAAGCAGTGTTCGTCGCGAGCAGGGAGCGCCTAGTCACAAGTAGGGAACAATCATGAGCAGGTTCTGTCAATCCGCGAGTTGGGTTCCTCGTCTGCATCTGCACAAAGCAACCATGGTTCGATTGTTTTGTGTAGAGGGTTTGTCTTGTGCAATTGTGTTGCAAGCAGACAGAGGAGGAAGGACCCGATCATTCCTGGCTGAAGGCTTATTAGAATAGAATGGAGTTGTAGCATCCGTCCGCAAATGGGATTGCATCCTCCACAATCCAATCATTTCAATGGAGGACTCGATACCGTCTCCTTCGCCGTTTGAGGACAATTTTACAGTCAAGACACAGGAATGGATCACCAATCGTAGCAGCAATGACGAACGAATATATAGCCCCACGGACATCACCATGGAGCGTGACTTTTCATATTGGACGTTGTTAAATTTAGAGTTGCTATTAAGTTCTTTTCAATTTACTAGACAATAATAGCATAAGCAGAACCACTGAGAGAAACACAATCACAAGGTACACAATATTTTATCCTGGGAAACCCTCATGGGGGAGAAAACCCAGCAAAAACTTCCTTAATATAGATTGCCAATACAATGCCAAGATAAAAGACCAAAACACTAGAGAATATATTAGACTAAGCAATGCGCCTCTCTCTCCTTCTTGCAACTGCAACTACCCCCAAAACGTGCACACTAGATGAGTGACTTGAGTGAGTGAGTGAATGAGGCGCCTTCCTCTCTTATTTATACTAGTTGAGGGGCGCTAGGGTTATGTCTCTTCATCACGCAGGGCCAATTTCTTCAACTAGTGGTTAAAACCACTTTAATTAGCCCTAGGGGCCGACTTCTCAATTACCACCATTTAACTAGGGTTTGACCAAACCACAAAAGGGGATTTGGTCATACATAAGCCCCGACATGATCAATCCACAAAAGGGGATTTGATCTACATTATAATAACTCAATTATAATAAGAATATTATTCGCGGTTACAATATTTCAACACTCCCCCTTAACAAGAAGGGTATTCTACCAATACAACATCATCAAGAGAGAGAGAGAGGGAAGCAACATCATCAACATCTGGAACATTGACTAGCATATCTATAAATCATCTAAAGTTTTTCTCATCATCACTAACATCATCGTTCACAGCATGGAGTTGGAATAGCATCATCATCATCATCTGCATCAATATCAATTAGCATAACGCTAAAGCAACAACATTAGCAGCAATAACACGAGGCTGATACAACATCATCAACAACAGCACAAGGCTGATACAACATCATCAACAGCATGAGGTTGGATCAACAACATCATCAACACAAGGCTGAGATAACATCATCATCATAGGGCAACAGAATGAGGCAGGTGTAACAACAATATTTTGTGGTACTCTAACAGACCATCTTTACCGGACCTTAGGGATCTGCCCAGGATTCATAAGATTCCCTAGAATATAAAATCCTAATGGAGCTACCACGTGGTACTTTGACAGACCATCCTTACCGAACCTTCAGGATCTGCCCAAGAATCATAAAGATTCCCTAAGATATAAAATCCTAACGGAGCTACCACTACTTACCACAGTTGGCATATACATGCACAAGTACTCTGACAGAACGTCCTTACCGAACCTTCGGGACCTGTCCAGGGATGATCAGTCCCCTAGGATATAAAATCCTAACTGAGCTACTCGCTGTTGGTCAGGATACCATAGTATCATCAGCGTCACTCCCCCTTTCGAGGGAGGTCCTTTCAGACTATACCAAGCTTGTCTCGAAAGTATTCAAACTTTACATGAGACAAAGGCTTGGTTAACACATCTGCAACCTACTCATTTGTGCCAACATATTGGAGTTTTACAGCTCCCCTCTTCACCATATCACGAATGTTGTGATACCGGATTTCTATGTGCTTCGACTTATCATGGAACACTGGATTATCCATCATCTTTATGCAACTCTGGTGATCACATAGAATCAAGGTGGCTTCCATCTCTAGATCGAATAGACTGTCAAAAACTTCCAAAGCCATATGGCTTCACAACTGGCAAAACATGCAACAATGTATTCCGCTTCTACTGTGCTGACAGCAATACTGGATTGCTTCCTACTCTGCCATGAAGTCATGGTTGACCCCAAACTGAAGCAACATCCTGAAGTGCTCTTTCTATCAGAAACACTTCCAGCCCAATCTGAATCTATATAACCAATCAGTCTAAAGTCATGATCTCCAGTATAACAGAGACCAAAGTCCAACGTACCCTTAAGGTATCTCATCACATGCTTTGTAGCTACAAGGTGAACACGTCTGGGCTCTACTAGATATTCACTCAGTGTGTTCACGGCGAAACATATATCTGGCATGGTATTCGTTAGATACATCAACGAACAAAAAATCTGTATGTACAGCATAGCATCAACCAATTCTGACGAAGTATCAACCAGGAGCTTCAATTTTTTTTTCATGGGTGTGTACATGGCTTTACATTCCAACATGTCAAACCTCTTTAGTATTTCAACTGTATACTTCCCTTGGTTAAGGAAGATCTTCTCTAGGCTCTGCCAAACTTCAAGACCTAAGAAATAATGCATCAAGCCTAGGTCTTTCATCTCAAATTCTACAGCAAGCTTCTTCTTACAATCTATGATGAGCCTTTCTTCTCCAGTTAAGAATAAGTCATCCACATACAACAGCAATATAACTGGCTCATCATTCATAACCTTGAAGTAAAGGTTAGAATCAACTTTACTCTTGGTAAAGCCCAAACTCTATCAATTCTGCCATACCAAGCTCTAGGAACTTGCTTCAACCCGTACAGAGCCTTCTTCAACCTGCAAACATGAGTCTTTTTATCTTCAACTTCAAACCCTTGTGGTTGTTCTATATACACTTCTTCTTCAAAAACACCATTTAAGAAGGTTGTTTTCACATCCATCCGGTGTAACTTCCACTTCATCTTAGCTGCAAGAGCTATAATTGTTCTAATAGAAGTGTATCTGGCTACAACAACAAACTTCTCTTCATAATCAATGCCTTCCTTTTGAGAAAACCCATGAGCTACAAACCTTGCTTTATGTTTTTCAATACTTCCATCTACAGCATGTTTTATCTGGTATAACCATTTGGAAGATACCACATCTTTGTTCTTCGGTCTTGGAACTATTTCCCATACATCATTCTTTATAATGAATTGTTATTCTTCTGTCATGGCATCTGCCCATTCTTTCTTTTGAATGGCTTCTTCAAAGCAAGTAGGTTCCTTTTCTATGAGATCACATATCAAAGCCATATAATTGGAGAATGGCTTAGGTTTCCTGATTTGTCTCACGGTTCCTTCTAGGGCACCATACTTCTCTCCATCTTGAATAAGTTCCATTTCCCAAGCTGGCTTTCTCTTGTGAGAGATCGTCATTTGGGGAGGTTCTTGAGATTCTGGTATATCATGATTTTTTGGAATTTCATCATTAGACGTAACTGTAACTTCCCTCACTAGTTCTATAGCTCTGGGAGCTATAGGTTCTTCTTCATATACTTCTTCAAGCTGGCATCTCCTCGATTTCTTGAGTGTTGCATCTTTATCAAAGGTTACGTCTCTGATGATCTCAATATGATGGTAACCTGGTATGTAAATTTTGAAGGCCTTAGAGACCTCACAGTATCCAACAAATATTCCCTTCTTTCCTGAAGGGTCCAACTTAGTTCTCCTTTCTTTTGGAATGTGTACAAACACTGGACAGGCAAATATCTTGAGATGGCTTACTTTTGGCTTCTTTCCAGAGAACATTTCTTAGGGGGTTTTGAATCCAAGTGCACTATGGGATAATTTGTTTTGGACATAAACTGTTGTTCTTGCTGCTTCAGCCTGTTATCCACCAGTTTGTACAAGATGGATTTCCTGAAGAGCTGCCAAAGAATGAGCAATCAGTGCTCATATGACAGAGTTCAGAGTTCATCCGGTCTTGCAAAAGACCACATTTTTCCGCATTTCCACCATTGTAATAAATGACCTGAGTATGAGATATTGTAAAAGGCTATTGGCCACCTAAGACCTAAGCACGAGCATGTACTCTAGAGTGTTTTCTTTCACTTGTTAATTATTTTTTCTGCATGCCTTTGTGAGCGATTAAATAATTTCTAAGTTTTTTCACTCAGAAGACTGACTCCAGAGCTGGAGTACTTGCTGGTGGTTAGGCCTTGGCATGGAAAACCAATGCCTAGTGTCAAAATGTATATGAGCTCATACTAGGTCATCTTGATTGAGTCATTTGGAAATTGCCGCTAGGTTTGATAGGTTTTTTTTAATGTTTCAGTGAATTAATTAAATTCCCGCAAAAATGGAATTTTTTAATTCTGAGTCAAAAAATTGTAAAAATATGGCACCAAGCATTGTCAGATGTCATATTTATGGTCGTTTTCCAGTCCAGAGTATCATGTAAACCCCTATTTTCCATCTTTCGAGACAAAAAAGTGATTATTATCACTAAAAAATCAAAGTTACTTGAAATTTACAGAAAAGGGGTAATTAAATTCATTTCCTATTTTTTAAGAGAATTGGGGAACATGTTGGAAACATGTTTTTCTCATGTCCCCAGTTGACTGGAAGCCTGGGCGAGTTAAGCTAAGGTAAGGTCGACTTCAATGAGGTGATGTGGACATGGGGGAGATCCCAATGTGGGAACTCGACCCCACAATCCTAAGTGGCGCATTCTAAAGGAGGGCGCACATCCCAAAGTTCCCACGCACTTCCCAACTACCCCTTCCACTCCACCTCACTCCACTCTCATTCACTTCACTCCACCTCCACTACTCCTCCACTCTACACATCCCCTCGCCACTCATCCATCACTCCCCTTCAGCCTCACGCATCTCCCCTTCACTCACGCATTTACCCTAACCCTAATGCGCATCTCCCTCTTAGCTCACGCATTCCTCATGGGAGTTATCACCACCTAAAGCTATAAATGAAAGGCTACCCCTCCTCCATTCGTTAGAGTTGGAGCTTGGGAAGGATATGTTATCGCACAGTTTGTAGGAAGGGTTTAGGTAGCTTGAGTCAAGGCTTCAAACTGGCGTAACAGGAGCTTCCCCACCCACTGTCACCTCGATGGGGAGCTCTTTCTATTTAGGAGGGCTAGTCCAAGGGAGACATCCCTATGTAATCTGGTTTCTTGAAGGGCTAAAGGTTTTAATGGATCAAGGTAAGTGATTCCCTTTCACAGATTACTACCCAGAATGAGATAGTCAAAGGAGATCTTCCACTGAATGGCACCTGTTTGCGAGACAAGACAAAAGCCTATAGAATGTGCTGCAGTGGTTAGTACTTCAAATTATCAATGACTATCTTTAACATATATATATATGAGCAATGATCAATTGTAATTATTGACGAAGTCAATGATTGCTAAACAATGAAAAGACTTATATTCCTTCTTCAACAAATACACCAAGAGATAAGAGCATTCAATGTATAAGATCAAAACTTGTATTATATCACAATGCAATGAATATCTCAAAACTGCTCATATAAATAATGTTGCTGCGTCATCAATATTGTTGCTGCTATAGATGTGACATCAGCCTTAGATTTAGGTCAGGTTTAAAGACAATGAGAAGGGCGTTTTGTCAACCAAACTCATGAAAATAAACAACAACTCAAAGTCTACTTAAACAAGGTGATAAAGGTCACAACGTTTTAATCCAAGCAAGAGATCAAACAAGTGTGACGTCACCTATAAATTTGCTGCTGTCACTATGACGTCAGCCCTAAATCAGATTGGTTAGAGAGGCCAAAAGGTAAACGATTTGCACTTTGAACCAATGAAAATATGCAATACCTCTATGGCTACCTTAGGGTGACTTAGCCGCAACTTTTAGAGCAAACAAGAGTCAAATAAGGCAATGACGTCACCCTAGGGTTTGGGTTAGTAAATTAGCTAGGGTTAGACGCTAGGTTAGTTAGGGTTTCAAATAAAAGAGTTTTGAAAGAGATTTTAAGCACAAACAAGCTCAAAGGTGCTTCTAGACTAGTGCCTTGGGTTAATGGAGTCAATTGGAGTGAAACTAAATGGCTTGGAAAACTTAAACTCAAGGACCAGAGGGTTTAGGGTTTAATGGTGTTGCTATGGCAAGGCCACCAAACCAAAACCCTAAGAAGAAAAGGCTTACTTAGGTGTAGCTAAGGCTAGGCCTAATGCTTCATCTTCTCTCCTTAAGACTTCTTTGGCAAAACGGCTAGCTTATAAACACAAATCTATGGCTGAAAAGTGTT
>JASDQU010363875.1:0-11658 GCA_032191745.1 Picea mariana
AAATTCATGCCAGGGGTATGGTGCTAGGACCTAGTTTGTTGAAAAGCTTTATGAGCACTTTGACATCAACACCCACCATTCAGACCATTTGACCAAGTTGAAACAGTTAGGCACAATGGAATAATTTATAATTTTCTTTGAGAACTTGGCTTTCATAACATAGGGCATGGTAGATGCCTTCTTTAGGGAGTGTTTTATCATTGGCCTAAAGGATGAAATCTAAGCCCAAGTCATCATGGCTCACCCCTAGTCTTTGGTGGAAGATACTAAATGTGCCAAAGAAGCACAATAGGTTTTTTTTTTCCAAAATCGAAAAACCTCTTTTCTTCCTCTCCATTAACCTACCAATCCTACCCCACATGCCACCCCTCTCAAGATCTAGAAATTAACTTGGGCGGAAATGGTTGAACACCAAATCAAGGGTCTTTGTTATAATAGTGATGACAAATATTTTTATGGGCACAAGTGTAAGGAACAAAATATTTGTACGGCCATTTCTAAGGATGTTGTTGAAGAGGAGGTTGAAGTCTCCCCTATGGAGGAGCTACCCCCAACAAATGATAGTACTCAACCCACTAACCCACCCAAAGTTGAACCGTTGATTTCACTACATGCCCTCACTAGCTTCTTTTCTCCCCAAACGCTCAAGCTAATTGGTTACATTAAGCACATGAAAGTTATAATTATTATTGACAATAGTAGCACCCATAATTTTATTCACCGCTACATTCCCCAGGAAATCAATTGATATATCCATGTCATCAAAAACTTTCAAATCATGATTATAAACGGTTGTTCCATGAAATGTGGTGGGCGTTTTGAAAATGTGCGCCTACAAATTAGTCAGTAGCACATGAAATCTCATATGTTTTCTATCGACATGGGTGGTTGTGACATTGTGCTAGATGTTGAATGGTTACACACTCTGGGCCCCATTCTCATGGATTTTAAGGAATTAACCATGCAATTCCAATATGAGGGACAACAATATAAGTTCTAAGGCATCACAGTAGGCTCCCTGGAGATCATCAGTTCCCATCGAATGGAAAAGATCTTCAAAAAAGGTCATTTGGGCATTATTTCCCAACTCCATTCCATTCAAGCAATTGAGACGACCTTTGTGCATCCTGACCTCCAACCTATCCTATTTAAACAAAAAGTTGTTTTTTCCACTCCCCGTGGACTTCCCCCATCCCATGGTGTTTGTGATCATTCCATTCCTCTCATCCTAGGAAGTCTTCCTCCCAATGTTCACCCTTATCGTCATCTCTTTTCCCAAAAGAATGAAATTGAGAAAATTGTTCAAGAATTTCTCGATGTGAGTGTCAATCGTCCTAGTATCAACCTCTATTCTTCTCTTGTGGTCATGGTACTAAAAAAAGAACTCACTTAGCGCACATGTCCAGAATTTCATGCCCTCAACAAACTCACAATCAAAGACAAATTTCCCATTCGCATCATTGATGATCTATTAGATGAATTGAGTGATGCTCAATACCTAACTAAACTTGATCTCCATTCTAGTTACTACCAAATACGTATGAAAGAGGAAGACATTCCCAAGACTGCATTTCAAACTCACGAGGGTCACTATGAGTTCTTGGTAATTCCCTTTGTCATGTGTAATGCTCCCTCCACTTTCCAAAGTCTCATGAATCACGTCTTTCATCCTTTTCTCCATCATTTTTTCCTAGTTTTCTTTGATGATATTCTCATCTATAGTAAAACTTGGCTATCCCATCTCGCCCATGTGGATCAAGTTCTCCATCTGCTCTTTCAACACCAACTTTTACTCAAACAATCTAAATGTACCTTTAGAGCCTTGGAAGTGGAGTACCTGTGTCATATTGTCGGCAAGGATGGTTTACAAGCGGATCCTAAGAAAATTGACAATATGCAGGATTGGCCTAGCCCTAAAAATCTTAAGAGCTTAGGTGGTTTTCTAGGTTTAACGTGTTGTTATCGCAGGTTTGTTCATAACTATGGAAAAATTGCAGCACCTCTCACTGCTTTCCTTAAAAATAATGCTTTCACTTGGACTCCAGTCATTGATCAATCCTTTCATGGCTTGAAAGAGGCTATGTGCATGACTCTTGTCATGACACTTCCCAAATTCACCAAGAATTTTGTCCCAGAATGTGATGCCTTGGGGAAATGAATTGGGTCAGTCAATCTATGAAAAGAAAATGTTGGTTATTATGCATGTCATTGATGTCCGGTGCCCTTATCTATTGGGGCAACGATTCCAAATTAAAACTAATCACCAGAGCCTCAAGCATTTTTTGGAACAATGAATTTCATCCTCGAAGCAACAAAAATGGGTGACCAAGTTATTTGGATATCATTAAGAGATAATTTAGAAGAAGGGAAAATAAAATGTGGTTGTTAACATTCTTTCCATGAAGTATGAAGAAAAATGGTCCCTCTTTTCCCTCTCCTTTATTGTACCTGATTGGATCCAAGTTATTCTCCAAGAATGGATGCAAGACCCCTAACTTTTTAACCTTCTCCAACAATTGCAACACCATTCTCCAATTTCTCCAAGGTACTCTTGGCACAATGAAGAGATTCACTACAAAGGTCGTTTATATTTAAGAAAACATTCATAACTTAAATCAACGGTGATTTTTGAGCTTCATGCTTCACCCACAACTTGGCATTCAAGGTTTACCAAAATCTATGAATAGGTCAATCGCTCTTTTTTGGGGGATGGTATGAAATAGGATGTCGACACCTTTGTGGTTGAATATGATGTTTTTCAATGCAACAAGGGAGAAACAATCAAACCTCTAGGCACACTCCAACCGCTTTTGATTCCCCCTGCCATTTGGAAGGATATTTCTATGGATTTCATTGTTGGCTTAACTAAATCAAGCAATAAGTCAGTCATCATGGTGCTAGTTAATTGTCTTTCCAAATATGCTCATTTATGTACTCTTCAACACTCATTCACTACATCCACAGTGGCTCATATTTTCATGGATAATATCTTCAAACTTCATGGCATGCCTCATTCTATGGTCTCTTACCGATATCCAACTTTCACCAGCAATTTTTGGCAAGAATTGTTCAGGCTCTAGGGAACCCAATTGCATCTCAGCACCGCCTATCATCCCCAGACTGATGGCCAAACTAAATTTGTCAAAAGATGTTTGGAAACATATTTGTGGTGTTTTGCATTCAACAAACAAAACCAGTGGGCTTAGTGGTTACCCCTAATTGAATGGTGGTACAACACATCTTACCATACAAATACTCACATGATTCCTTTTGAAGTATTCTATGGACACAATCCATCGTCAGTTCTCTCATACATGTCAAGTGGCTCAAAGGTTCAAGAGGTTGACAAAAATATTATAGTCTATGTGGCCATTCTCCGTACCCTCAAAGAAAATTTGGTCATGTCTCAAAATCGCATGAAGCAACAAGAAGATCAGGATCATTCTAAACATCAATTTAATGAAGGGGACCAGGTGTTTCTTCATCTACAACCTTATAAGAGACTTCACTCAAAGATGAAAACTATCTTAAACTTGCTCCCAAATGTTATGGTCCTTATACAACTCTCAAGCGAGTGGGGCACGTGGCCTACTAGTTAGCCCTGCCCAGTCATTCTAAGTTCCATCCTATTTTTCATGTCTCGTGCTTATAGAAAGTTATTGGAACTAAGTGCCAAACGCAAACCAGACTCCCTAAGTTGAATGAAGAAGGTTACATTTGGTTGCAGCCACAAACAATCTTGGACCAACAAGAGTGTTGTCTCCATCAATGCACCATCAAGGAAGTGTTAGTTTAGTGGAAAGATACAACTCCAGAAGATGCCACTTGCAAGTCGACCACCATTTTGCAACAATTTCCTCATCTCAAGCCTTGAGGACAAGGTTGTTCTTCAAGGGGGAGGTCAAGTTAGGGACCTAACCTCCCTAACCCCTCACGTAGGTAGAATAATATATTTTCCATGTAATAAAGGTCGAAATTAGTTAACAAGACCTATTTAATAAATATGAACAAGTCAATGTAAGAAGACCTAATAGAAGCTTCCACTTCTATAAAGATATTCATCTAGAATGTTCTTTAGAAGATAGAATTAGTATAAATAAGAGCAGGAGGCATGAGAAAGCCTTGTCTTGAGAATTATTGTAATAGAGCATTACTCTGTTGGAGGTTTCCCCTCAAAGAGGCAAGTGAACATTGCTTCCTATCAATAAAGGTATCATTTTGTGTTGCAGTTCTCTACATTTTGTTGTTCCGCTAGTATTTTCTGTAGTATTTCTATTTTCTTCTTAATATAATAGATCTGGTACCTAAAAAGAACCCACATGGAGGGACCTTCATTTAAATAATGACACCATATAGAAAAGGCTTGATAAATTTCTCATGTCAGAGGACTTTATGTCCAACGGTCTAATAATGAAATATTGTGTATCCTCAGGCAGCTTCTCAGACCACACTCCTGTTATCTTAAATACAGACTCATGAAAATTAAAGCCCCGATCTCCTTTCAAATTCAATCCCACATGGTTGGAGGAATATTTTCATAGCATGGTAAGAAGCCCATTGGTGCATCTCTCTTCCTCAAAGTCCTCGACGTTCATGTGGCAGTTCATTGACAACATTTCCAAATTCAAGGAAGGCTAAAAAAATTGGGTAGCACTGTACCTAAAGAAATCCAGGGTAACTCTGGAGGATGTTGAAAGGTAGATCATGAAATTGAATTTGGAGCTAGTGGAAACTCCCCTTTCAACATACTTCCTAAGTCAATTATGCTCTCTAGAAGAGACCTGTCACTCTTACCTGGATAAAGAGGAGAAAACCTAGCGTTTGAAGAGCTGGGCCTTATGGATTAACCACAGGGACACTAATTCAAAGTTCTTTCACCATTATGCAAATTATCACATGAACGTAAATACTATATGGGAGATAGAACGCCCAGATGGGACCTTGGCTCAGTCTTATAAGGAGAAGGCAGAGGAAGGAATATGTAACTCCTTCTCTCTATTCAAATAACCTCGGGATTGCTCGATTCAGCAAACCCTAAAGGTCGTCTCAAAATTTCACTTGGTCTTCACTGATGACATGAATAGAGATTTGATTGAAAAGGTGACGGAGGAGGAGGTTCACAATGCCTTCTTCTCAATGCAAAAAGGGAAGAGCCCAAGCCTGGATAGTCTAGTTGTGGAATTCCACATCGAATTTTATGAATTAATAAAGGAAGATCTTCCAAATGTAGTAAGAGAGTCGCAAAGCTTAGGCAAGATGTTGGGTTCCTTCAACTCAAATTTCCTAGCTCTCATTCCCAAGTCTCAATCTAGGACATCATTTAGTGAATATTTCACAATATCATGTTGCAATGTTATATATAAGATAGTTTCAAAGGTTATCACTCGATGTCTCAAACCTATGCTAACTGAAGTAATATCAGAAAAACAATTTGGATTTATGACCAACCGCCAGATCCATGATGCAGTGGTCATAGATTGGGAATATTTACACTCCATCAAAGTCTCCAATCAAGAAGTTGTCATTCTTAATCTTGACCTCTCTAAGGCATATGATCGAGTGAGCTGGACCTTTTTCCGATTGGATTTGATCAAGATAGGCTTGGACCTTTCAACCATAAACTGGATTATGGGGTGCATCCAATCAACCTCCTTTGTTCTAATCTATATCTCTCCCTCAAAATTTTTTAGAGCCTCCCGAGGACTCATATAGGGATGTCTCCTCTCCCCTTTCTTGTTCTTGATCATCACAGAAGCCCTCAACATGATGTTTTCAGAAGCCAAAACCTCCATATCATTTTTAGGTATAAAAACTTTCCCTTCCATGTTTATCTTCCACCTTCTATTTGTCAACAACGTCCTCTACTTCTCACATGGCTCTCTCCAGTAATTGGAAGTTTTAAAAGTAATATTGGATCTATATTGCAAGGCTACATGCTTGTAAATAAATGAAGAAAAATCATGCCTTCTCTCCAATAACTTGTTTGCCTCGGACTTTTGTGTTGCTTCGAACCTCTTTCCTTTCCCATAGAAAGGCCTTGAGGAGGGATTCAAATACCTTGGCTTTAACCCAAAACCATATAATTATCAATTCATGGATTGGTTCTAGATGGTCAAGAAAGTGGAGGCTCGTGTATCCGTCTAGGTCAACCGTCTCCTTTCCCATGGTGGTAGACTATTCTTACTCAAGTATGTTATTGAGAGCATCCCGATCTACTGGGTTTCCATAGCGGCGGTCCCCAAAGGGATCCTCCAAAACATTTGTAAGGATTGTGTTCAATTTCTCTGGTATGGCTCTAAAAAACGGAAAGAATCCCCCTAGTCAAATGGGATCGTGTGGCTCGTCCAAAGGAACTAGGTGGTTGAGGTCTCAAAAAACTTTCCCTCTTTTCTAGGAAGTTAGTTGGAAGAAGCCTCTAGAGACTTATCCAAAACAAAAAAAACTCTGGGGCGGAGTCTTCAAATCTAAATACATCCCTGATCAATTGATCGAGGATTGGTTCAGGAAGCCCCAAAAATATTCCAAAGGCTCCACAGTCTGGAAGGCCTTGGTCTCCTCTTTCTCCTTAATTGGGCCATGAATAGTATGGAAAGCGAGAAATAGAAGAAGTATCAGACATGGGGAAGATCCTTGGCTCAGTTTTGAAAACGACTTATGTTTATTAGAATCCCTTATCTAATCACTCCACAACATGGACATTTATTCACTGGAGGACGCTAGGGCTCAAATCCTTCATCTTGTTGGGAGACAAGGTTGGAAGTATTCTGCCATCCTAGGTCTGTCAGGAAAGGAGGCGTTTGAATTGGATTGTTACATCTCTCCTAGTCTCAAATTCCATTAGTCTCCACCCAGATTCTCAAGACGAACTATGTTGGTCCAAAAATCCTCAATTCAGGGAGTTCACAGCTAAATTGGGCTACAAGGTTGAAATGGATTTAAAATTTGAAAGACAAAAAGTCTGGCAGTGGAAAATTAAATGCCCCCCTGAAATGCAAAGTCACATCCTAGATGGCTCTAAACAACAAACTTCTTACATGGGACATTGGTTTAAAAAGGGGCTATATAGGCCCAAGTTATTATGCCCTCTATAAATCCTCTGAAGAATCCATCTCTCACATCTTTACTTTGTGTCCTTGTGCAGCCCAGGTCTCATTGTCGGTCAGTGTAGATCTCTAGGTAAAAGGCAGTATGGAACAAAATCAATCTTAAGAAATGATTCAAGGGTTGGTTATTTGATTCCTCAACTAAAAAATACGAAGGTATTTTGTGCATTCTTCTGCGGAGCTTATGGTGGGCCATAAACTAAAATGTTCAAAAGCGCAGATATACCTCCTGAGGTTACTTCAAATATGGCTCTTATATTGGCAAACAAATTCTCAATTGACATAAGACAAAAGAATCCTCGCCTGATCTAGATTATGATGTTATGTGGGCGTATTTTGATGGTGCCAGCCAGGGTCACCCTCCTCTATGCAGAGTGGTGGTGGTGATATTTATAAATCATAGTCACTATATTCACGTTAGATACTCTCTATGAAGAGGGTCGAATAATCGAGCTAAATTCATAACTCTATGGACCCTTTTAGAATCGACATCCATGAAAGGATTGAAGAAGATTCAGATATTACGTGATTCAAAATTGGTAGTGGACTAGACAAATAATAAGCTATATGTTACCGATGTGCATCTCCAGTCTATGCTCTCAGAGATACGCCAAATTATTTTATCTTTGGAATGGTTCTTAGTGTCACACATTTTCAAGGAACTTAACTCTCAAGCGAATTCACTATCTAAATAAGCTATCTCCCTCCCAATCGACACTTTTAGATGGTACGAATTTAGGGATGGAGAAGAACAAAAATCAATGAAGTTTCATCTCTGAACATATTTCTCGTTTCTTCAGAGTGATATGGGCTCAAAATGTTTAGTTTGTTTAGAATGTATCAAGTATAAGGCCCTTTCTTTTTTATTTTTGATGTACTAGACTGTGTGTATCGACACACAATAACAAGATATCTATGTAGCTATCTAGTCGAAAGAGTAAGGATAGATTTGGTTTTGAGATAATGTATGTGGAAAATGCCATGTAAAAAGCATGACTCTATGTAGCAAGAAAACTGAAAGGAAGAAGGAAGAAAAATTGCAGGTCTCTTATCAAGAGGCTATAACATGTATATTTCTTTTTTTTACGAATATAAGAATTTTTTTCACTAGAAAAAAAAAATTTACTTAATAACTTAATATAGCCATGTGAACACTTAAAGGTAGGCACCGAACTTATGACACACATAACAACACTTGTATGCACATGTTACCAACCCAAGCCCATCGACATGTTCTCCTTACGACTTACAACAATTTTCTGGAAACAACCCCATGTTGAATTGGTACAAGCATTATCTTTGTGTGGGAGAGTTGCAAGGTTCAAATCTCTCCCCCCCCCCTACGTTAGTTGGTTTGTGCCACATCAACATAATCCACAATTGATTAAAATTGAAATTACTAATTAAAAAAAAAAATTGAAAATTGAAATGATTTATAAGGTGCGTGTAATAACTTTAACAAACCATAAAAAATGAAATTTTGCAAATGATCGATGTGGGCCTTCCAAATATATTTGAAAAAATGAGTGTCTGATAAACACAAACTTATATTTGAAACTTAATATTTTTCTAACTTAATATTGAAATCAATAAGGCATTAGAACTAGACCCAATCTTTGCAAATGTCTCTTCTCACACCCTCTTCCCTCAAAGCCAAAATCTCTACCCCCCACCTTGATCTGGATTGGATCATTATATTATTCGTCATCTATCTTGATGCTTTCAAAGTGGAAAAAATTGGAGGAATCAACTTGTAGGTTCATTTTAGTTGTTGAGAACCTTCTACAGTTGTTTTGAGGCATCAAATGACATTTTTGGGGGTTAAAACTTTCCTAGAAAAGCTTATACCCCATGATGATATTCTACACATTGAGACCTTTGCAAAGGTGTAAAAATCACATCAATCAAAGATTGTATGAAAAAGTTATGCCTCTTGCAAGTTGACCTACCATGTTGACCACCATGGTATGAGAGGATGACATGTCATCCCCCGTTACTCACACATATGGGGCTAGCCACGTATGTAATTTCAAGAAGATTCTAGAAGGTACAAAACTCTATCATAATTGAGGGTTGAGGAAGTAAAAAACTTACCCCTAGATGGCTATCGAGCTATATTAAATAATGAGCCACTAGGAGGAGAAGGGGTTCCATTCTATGTTATTGTATTTTTTTCCATAGTAGAGAAGAACAACTGGGAGTGGGAAATTAGAAAGCATAATAGAGGGGGTTAATGTTATGTAGCATCCTAACAAGCCATAGGTCTTAGGTAACTCCTTAAAGGGTACCTTCTCCTTTGTACTTGCATTATCTCCATACCAAAGAAAAGAGACCAGAGCAACCTCACCTTCTGGCTGGGTTTTCTCCCCTAAGAGTTTCCCAAAGCAAATCTTTGTACTATTTTGTGGATGGTGTGTGATTGTATTTTAATATTGTCTATTTTCCGCATTTTGTCTATTTCATGCATAAGTAGAAAATCAGTAACTAAATATTATGAAATCTAAAGGAATTTAACCTTCATGGTGTAGATTTCAATTTTATTTATTAGATCTATTGTGACGATATGTTCCCGTTGAATATCCATGGCAGTTTACAGATCACACCCATATATGTTTGTGAGATTTTTGAATCTCCTTTAGTTATTTATACAATGTAAGTGGGTCTAATGATTAAGAATATGTGTTTCCTCCATGGAGTTCATAAGTTCAAATCCAAAGGGTGTAGGGTATGCACATCTCCATGGAATAATCATTGAAGTCACTACATGAAGGTTCCCTTATCCCACAAATAAAGGAGTCTCATATGTCAACTTGGTGTCTAGCTATGTCGTGACCTTAAATTAGATTATTATTATTGTTATTATTTAACCATTTTTTTGTAAGTTAGTTAAATGATTCTATTAATAGTGCAAATAAATTACAAAGAATTGTCCTAAAAGAGAGGTGTTCAAAACCTTCCAAGCTAGAAATACAAAAATATATTTATTTTTATAAATAAGTTTTTTTTTTCACAAAAACTGGGGAATTTTATATCATTAAAAAGGTGTGGTCAAGACCACTGAGTACATAATCTGTTTCAAAAATACCCCATAGCTCCTCAAAATGTTGTTGAATACTTGGTTCTGCATTAACTATATCTTTTCCCTTGTTAATTCTCCAAAACTTAGCCTACTATTATTCTATAAAGAGTATAACCGATAGAAAATATCATTGATACATATACAAAAATAAGACATGGAGATTACATAATGATTTTGGATCAACTACTAGGTTCTTGCTTAATTGTTGGAATTCCTTATTTTTTCCCATTCCTCTGCCACGGGCTCGTTGAGGTCTGGAAGTGGACACACAGAGGTTGTTGACTCATTCCTTGTTCCTTGGCTAGAGATTCCTGCTGGAGACGACTATTCTTGGTTCCCTTCCAACTGATCAAGTTTGAATTTTGTTTCCTTATTTTGGCTTCTCAACGCATGCACTTCATCCTACAGTTGTCCTATCGTATTTCTATGCTGAGATAGTGTTTCCAAAGCAAAGGAAACAATGGAGCTTAAGGCTCCTATCCTAATATGCAATCGTTGGCAATCGTCGTCATCATGTTCCTTCATTTCCCTGCCTGAATCTCGCCATCCTCCTCTGACCTCTGATTCATTATGCTCAAGGTGAAGCGACTAAGCTCATTGGATTTGCAAAATGACTCTCTTCCATCTAAGAACACACTCATGGAGAATTCTCTGCAGACTACTCGCCACCCCGAAACACAAAGCAATTAGACCAGGCTATTTGACCACAACTTGCATAGAGAGAGACATCGAACAGATGACCACCCTTCCCATCACAATAAACCCACCAGAGCTATAATCCTGAAAACACTCCGACTATCATATCCTCCAACTGTTGTTGTTCCAAATATAACCATATTATTTCCCCAAAGCGACTTAATCGCATGATTCAGTTGAATGTACTCAGTGCAATTAGTTCACGTCTCGGCTTGTACATTTCCAAACTGAAATAACCAGATTTGACTGCCCTCCATGACCTCAGAGGTTGCCTAATGACGATTGTTGATCTCTGAGCCAATTTCCATAGCCCAAAACATACCATCTCACTTTCCTCGTGAATATTTGGCCCGTACCAGGCTTCAAACTCATTTGAGCTGATGTACTTTCCACTCAAAACCATTAACAATGTGTACTTTCCTAGCTTTGATTATTATGCCACAAAACCTCCACCAACTCCCACGCGTCAAACAAAAGGGTTCCTTGAGCGAGGGGAGTGTAGAGGGCGCTTGATCACGACAAAGGAGCACAAGATTCCCCAAGATTGATCCCCAAGAGACCTGGGGCTTTGCCAATTTCCTGATTGGCAAGTTCATCAGCTTCAAAAAATTTATGCCTAAAGACATGAAAAAAGCACATGAAAATACCACTAGAGTGTAGCCAGATTTGATCCACTATTTGTTTTAATGTAAGATCCTGTAGCGAGGAGCCTGAGATCATAAGACTTATGATCATTTTGGAGTCCCCAACTACATTCAAGGTCTTGATTTGCTTCTATTT
>JASDQU010363876.1:0-11658 GCA_032191745.1 Picea mariana
GTGTGGACTGTTTAAGCAAGGGTTTGGACAAGGGGAACTTGATGAAGCTGTTGCACTCACATCTATGGTTGTAAGTTTTCTTCATTGTTGTTCTTTAATATAATATGCTTGGCGTTTTTTTCAAATATGTGTTTGATCTCACATGAATTTGTCTCTAATGGATAGGTCTATTTCAAACTAATATCAGTAGAGTAGGAAGTGGTTTGTACTTTTGTTTGTCTACATGGCTTATCGAGGAGTTCAAGACTAGAGCTCAACTCGGACCGTGCAGGGACAAACACCGGTAAAAGGTACTTCTTTTCTCCTTCCTTCTCACACATTAGTTTATCTAGATCTAAAAGAAAGTCAGTGACCACGATAAGCATCTTTTGTCTTAAGAGTTAAGAGTCTAGCTCTCAAGAGGAGATCTACCTGTCCGCAAGGAGATTTTCCTTCAACAACCCACAATACCATTACATACAAGCTTTATATTCTAAACAAACAAAAAAAAATTAAGTTACATTTTTCATATTTAAAAAGTTTAAATATACGCCATCCTTCACCAAACTAAAAAGTTGCCCAATTTTCAATAGCTTGATTAATATAATTTAATTTTACAAGAATGTTATTCGTTGTTGTGGAGTGTGGTCTCACATTTGAGATTAGTACAACCACTACATAATGGTATTCGTTTTCATTTTCAAGAGTTGTGATCTTTCTCGTTCAACTTTCTTACAAGAGGCTCATAAAGACTTTTAATATTTAAAATTGAGCCCCCTCAAAATTCCAAACACTTTAATTCCTCCTTTTTATATATTTTCTTTCTTTTTTATGTTACATACATAGAGCTTAACGTATTGGTTAGAAAAGAGAGCATATAAAGAATACATACTTGAGCATTAAAAACATTTCCCAACCTTAATTTTGTTTCCTTTACTTGGATCTTTGTTTGTTGGTGGGTCTTGGAGTGGCCAGCGTGATGTACACTTGTTTTAGGCTTTCATTAAAAGGTAATACATGTCCATTTCAATTCATATGTCCTTTTTCCATGGGAGATCTTGCTTTCTTTTTGGGTTTTTTTTTTCAGATCTATCCAACCTTTTTGTTATTTTCCCTATGGTAGAGGAGGGGACTTTCCATTATGGGGTTGTAAGGGATGGGATTTGTTCAACTATCATCAAGATTTTGGTTCCATTGGGATTGATGACAAAAATATTGGATCTTCTTTCCCTAGGGATTTTGCAATTTCTTTAGGGCTTGTTTTTCATCTTTTCCTTTGGATTTTTTTGGAGATGATCTTTGTACCTCCCCATATAGACCTTCTTTTTTTCCTTTATACTAGTTGGAAACCATCAAGTGAAGCAATGATTACCTCTTGCTTCTTGGGTTTACTCCCCTAAGAAAGAGTATGGAGGTTAAATAGAGCTTCAACTTGCTTATGGAACATTGACATTAAGTGGTTGATTTCCTTGCATACTTGGTGATTCAAAAATTCTTAGATGTTAAATTACCCTTTAGAAATGCATCAACATCTAACATGATTCATAATATTGTGATCGTCTTTGACTATTTGCAAAACACGTGTGAATTCCTTTATTTATCAAAAACTTCATTAAACTGATGATCAACTTGTAGAATTATGAGAGATAACACATCAGAAAATAAAATAACTAAGAAGACAAGAGTTCTTAACAGAGTTCACCCCTTCTGGTCTACATCTCCAGGTCCCTTTGAAACAATGAGACCGCTCTTCATTAATATCAAAATGCCAAAATTACAATGAATGGACTTACAATTCCAAATTTGAAGTCACTCTTCAATTCTGTTGTTCAACCTTAGAAAGAGAGGTTACCACTGAATTCCTCTCGAAATTCTAAAAAAAAATGAGTATAAAGTCGACTATGTTCGAACAAAGTGCTAAGAGACCCTCTTTGGCATGCACTTCGAGACATTAGTACCACTCATGTACTTATCAAAATCCAACTCAGGATTCATTCCAGCCTCCTGCACGTAATTCCTTGTCCTCCCTCAAGATTCGTGCCAGGTTTATATAGGGCACGATCAGCCTAACTGTGGCATGACCTTCTTGGTGACATGGCATCAACATTAAATATTTTGTTCTTTGTTAGTTGTAACAAATAGAACTGGTGGTGCATTGGTAGGACCTTATAGTTAAAGCATTGGAATCTTGGAGTGGAGGTTAGGGGTTCAAACCCCATTGAGCCCCAACAAATTTTGATCTGCATCCCTCCTTGGGATTCTCAAAGGTGACATGTGGCACCACTTGGTTGGTCCACATGGAAGCCTCTTATTGGTCACTATTTCCAACTATACACCCTACCATGCAGTGCTACTAGATTGAGCCATGTATTATATAGCCCTGCTATGTCAAGTGCTAATTGTACCTGCCACATCATTGTACGACCTACCACATGTCACCCTTTTAGTGGTGCCATGTGGACCGTATGGTTTCCACATCAATTGCTGACTGTACCGGCCACGTCATTGTACGGATGACACATGGCATTTTTTTACTGGTCCAACTCAGTGATGAAAGTGTCATTTTTGGGTGACACATGGCACTTTGTCATGCTACCGCGTCACCATGATGATGTCACCCTATGCTAGCTCAAGTGTACGAATGGTCCACGTGGAATTCTATGGGTTTTCCATGTGGCATCCCTAATTTCTCCTTCTTCCTTATTTGGCCGAAACTTTAAAAGGCCATAACTTTCTCACACAACGTCTGTTTGAGGTGATTTATTCATCATTAGAAAGATCTCATTGAGCTCTATGCAGTGAAGTCATTTTTAAAATCATTTGAGATTATAAATTTTTGAACATTTTGGATCCTCCTGGATCATGCCTCCCTACTGAATAAATTTTGGACCTCCAAAAATATGGATTATTCAACAACTTAGTGATGATAAAGCTTCCTCACTCTTCCACCTTGTTGAAATGCACTTCATGGATTATTCAAAAACTTAGTGACATTAAAGCTTTCTCACTCTTCCACCATGCTGAAATGCACTTCAACTTATCTCCATCTTGGAACTGCTTTCCATATTGGAACTTCATCTTGAATCTGATCCTTGTCTTGGAACTCCCTCTTGAATCTCCATATTGAACTTCCATCTTGGATCCCTGTCTTGGATCTCCAGCTTAGAAATTCATCTTGGGTCTTCATCTTGGAACTTCATCTTGGAGCTTCATCTTGGATCTCATCTTCATCTTGGAACTCTATCTTGAAATTATGTTCTCAGATCTTTTTCTTGATCCTCCAAAAGCTCAAGGAAATCAATCTAAATCAGTGTACTTCTATCTGAATCTATGGAACATACCTCTGAATTTGGCTCTTGGAAATAGCTCTAGCTCTGGCTCTGGCTCTGGCTCTGGCTCATGGCTATGGCTCCTAGAAACATATATGACTCTGGCTTTGGCACATGGCTACTGGCTCTGGTTCCTAGATATGGTTATAGCTCTGGCTCATGGCTACTGGCTTTGGTTTTTGCCTATGGTTCTAGCTTTGGTTCTGGCTCACTAGCTCCTTCATTACATAATTCTTCTCACTGACTCTCATCTCTGTAATATTCATATATGAACTCAACATTCATTCCCATCTCTTTTTCTCCTAGAGATAGTCCATCTCAACAATCATGAAGCCAAGTCAAATGATGATCTTTGTCTCGCTCATCTTGGACTAGACCATTCTAGTGTTGGTGATGCCATGAGCCATATTGGCTTCATTGTTCCTGTATTTCTTGATGTATCTGTTGGAGTCTTTGAATGAACTTCTTGCTCATTTCCTTCACTCGCTTCCCTGAAAGAAAAATCTAAACATGTTTCTACAAACATTTGTACTATTTGGCTTGCTTCTATACAAGGTATACATCTTACATGAACATGAAATTTACCTAACATCTTTAGGATGTACATAGCATAAAGCATACATTTTACATGACATTTAAATAATAGGCACATATACTTATTTTTCTCTTCTAATAAGTATTATACCTCCCTACTTCATACAGAGAAGACTATTTCCATCTTTCTTTACAATAATGGAAACATAATCTAGAAGGACTATATGCATGCTAACTTTTCTATTTACAAAAGAACATTGATGTTCCATCTTAGGTTAATTCCCAAAAAGAAAATTTTCCCAGACACCTATTCAGGGAAGGGATAGGTGAGATATTCATGGACTCATTCTTCTAATAGTGTTGGGAGGAGTCTCACAGCTTTCGGTCTCTTACACTATCTCGGAGTTTGTCTTGGACTCTGTCTCTGATGTTAAATCCAATTATAGGTCATCCAAGCAACCTATATAATCTCTCATTTATGATACCAAGCACCACTGGTGTGTCCTAAGTAGCTTTCTTTGAATATACGAGTACATGTCCATCCCAGAATGAAACTCCATATCCTTCATCATCGAAAGTTGATACTGAGAGTAAGTTCACTATCAATTCTGGAACATATAACATATGCTCTATCCCTATAAATCTTCCTGACTCAAGTCAGAATCTCACATATACAACTCCCTTTACTACATGTTTGGTGTTAGTCCCAAATCCCACTCCCTCCTTATAATCCTCCTCTTGAATTCCCCCCCATCATCAATTTCCCATCTTCCTTATCTTTTGTCATTAATTCTTTACCTACCTTTAATACAATAAAATAATCCCCTGCCCCTTTTTTTTGGTTACATTACTTAATCCAAAATAATAAATAAATAAAATGATAAATTCTAATTATTTCAATAATTAATTTACTTAGATAGATTGATTATTAAATAAATTTACTTTTAGTACATTAATTACTTAATTTACCTTAATTAATTATGATCATTAATTAATCCAATTGGGGTGTTACATACACTCACCCTTCAAGAAACTTTGTCCTAAAGTTATAGTAATTTACAATACAAGAGTAAAAATAACATGATTCATACATCCAGATCAAATATAAGCAACATTATTAATTTAAAACACTCATAAATACTAGTGTACATGCGCAAGGCATGTATGCGTAGCTAGCACATACACAACTCATGTGTGTACTAATGGTAATAATTAACATATCTAATGAAATTCTTGTATGTTTCCAATCCAATCAATAATGCAATTAACTTCATAAGAATAAATCCATTGTTTTCAATATTATCTTAAACCTTCAATTATAATAATTTAGTACAAAACAACATTTATCTAGATAATTGTAATTCAGTTAAGCAATTTTTTTTTAAAAACAAAAGAAAATCAACAATTCTACTATAATATTAAAACTCCACACACTCTCAACTACTTCTAATCATCCTACCTCCCTGACCTACTTACATCTTCCATCCCTGTCCTTCCTCTTTTGGACTATCCTGGAGCGTGAACTATATTGACCTAACTTCAGATAGAACACATAAGCGGAAGTGTCAACACCTTGACCAAGATTCCCCAACAGGAAACTGGAAATCATCATCACACCTCTAGGGGAGTGTGATCTAACACCTTCCTCCCATGACTCTAGGTTTTAGAGGATACACGGTGGGAAACACCTCCACCCCTCCTGATAGAACTAGGGTTAACACCCTATCATGGACCATATAGTGGCACTGTGTTGTTGGGATTTTGTCATTGTATATTCAATTTCAAGCAGTCTCTCTACCTGAAACACCTGCACTCTCCCACATATTATAACAATTCACTTTAACCAACATAATTTAACATGCAAAGATCCATACCATATTATTTATCGGTTGATGTTCACGACATCAACCATTTATTACCATCACCCCTTGGCTATTTCATAGCCCATTAATCTGCGGATTAGTTTATAGCACAAACTCATACATATCCATTCATTATTATCATGTAAATGAATTTAATCATATCATTAACTCGATATCCACATACCAACAACTTTAGATTTCAAAATTTTCAACCTAGAATTAGGTTGCATAATATCCATCATAATTCAAATAACGATAAACACTCATAGTATTGAAATTCGCATAGGTCCATATGTTTAAAATTTTAAGTGTATAATTAATAGTGTTCCACAGTTAATAATCCAATAAGATATGATTGGGCCATAAGTAATTCTACTTGTCTAAGTGAAAATGTGGCATTACATACACTCAACCTATAGGAAACATAGTCCCGAGGTGGTCAAAAGGTGAGGGATGAACTCATCATAAGGTCTTTGCATCCTCCCAAGTAGGAGATCTTGGGATATACTTGTCCCACGGGACCTTAAATTGGTCTACCAAACGCTTTTTGAGTTTTCGGACCCTATGGTCCAATATGTGTAATGGTTCGACCATGATGGTTCCTGTGTCTAAAACCTACAATTCCTTCCAATTTAATTTGTGAGATTCGTCAGTGACATAATGACGTAGAACAAATACATGAAAAACATCATGAGTTTTATGTAAGTGGGATGACAATACGAGACGATAGGAAATGGGTCCAATTCTCTCTTGGATTTTAAATTGTCCTATAAATAGAGGCGATAAATTTGTCCCTTTCCCAAACTGAATGGTACTCTTATTAGGCCTGATACGAATGAAAACATGATCTCCCTCTTTATAACTTTGGCCAGTCCTATGTGCATTAGCATAACTTTTTTGTCTATCTTGTGCCTCCTTTAATCATTGTCTAATCTAAATAACATGTTCCTCCATCTCTTGAATTAATTTCAACCCTATTGTCACTCAATATTCTAACCTTTCCCAACTCAATATTGTCCTGCATGGCCTTCCATACAAAGATGCATAGGGCGACATTCCAATTGAGCTTTGGAAAATGTTATTGTTGGCAAACTCTACCAAATGTAGGTACTTCTCCCAATGGGTTTGATTATCCATAACATACATCCTAAGCATGTATTCCATAACTTGATTTACTCTTTTAGTTTTCCCATCCATTTTAGGGTGATATATTGTGCTTAAGTTCAATCAAGTCCCTAATGTCGACTACAAACTTGTCCAAAATCTAGAGGTAAATCAAGATTCCCTATCTGAAACGATCTTCTTGAGTAACCCATGCAGGCGGATGATCTCACTTATAAAAACACACTCCACATCAATGAAATCTTAAGTGTCTATGACTAGAATAAAACGAGCACTCTTGGTCAACTTATCAACTATAACAAGATTGAAATTATGCATCAGTGTTGTGAGTGGAAATCCCACAACAAAATCCATAGAAAAGACTTCACACTTTGTAACATCTCGTTCTACTCATCACACTTATATTGACTTATTCTTTGAGGACACTTTTGTGCAAGTGATCTGATTATGGAACATTATGATTTCGTTTCAATTATGAGTTATATATGATGATGATGATGTATTGTGATTTATTATTACTTTCAGATGTATATGTATTGATAGATATTATTGACGAGTTCTCCTGAGTGTGCAAGACACGTGACAGGTTATGGATGTTGATGGCATCCATGGACATCCTTAGACTCCGGATTGAGTTAGGGAGTGGAATTGTATTTTGCTTGAGTATTTCATTTTACGCACATGTGATATATGATTGATTACAATATGATTTATGTATATGGATTATTGACACTATTTTTGTCAGTGGATGCATGCTTGACAATGCTTGCTAATCCGAATCACATAAGGAGTAAAGGAGTCATACACAAAAACTAGACATTTGAGGGAGAGGTGTGGAAGTGTGCCTGTCACAGCCTACTAGCACTGTCGTCGTGACCTCAACTATAGGTTAATGATGACCTAGTTCGATAGGTCAACGATGTCATCAAGACGGACTAAGACATTCACTCACGAAGAATTTTAAGGGGCGCGCAATAAGGCATAATCCTTATTCCTTAGAATCCCTTAGTCTCTCACAAGGTTGATTGAATGGAGTGTTGACTCCAAGGGATCAAAAACACTTCCAAAACCAGTCAAAGGAAAGTGGCACCCTTGGAGCACAAAGGTGCATCTTGAAGGGCACGTCGTGTAATTAAAATGTGAGTCAATAAATATAGATGACCTAGAGAATTAATAAAATGCTTACACCTTGATAGGACATGATATTAATTTATCAGTAAATAATAAACTTAGAAACAAAACCAGAGTCTAAGCCTGAATCAAGATTAAGTCTAAGTCTAAATTTAAATAAAGGACTAAATAAAATAGAAAATAAGTTAAAATATTTGTGATGAAATCAAACTCTAGGAAAACAACATGTGTAACGGTCCCTCCATTAAGACTTAAATGTAAGTGAGTACAGTAGTGGTAAAAAAAATAAAAAAATGAAACATTAGTTAGGACAAGTGTTATGTGAAAATAACATACATCAATATTTACACATCCCATTCTCATCTATATCACTACACAACATCACTATTATTCAAGATCAACCATATCACATTAAGATAACAAAAGATGTCTACCCTCCCAACCTACCCTGCAAGGTTAGGACCTTCAAAACACATAATCAACGCTCAAGTCCATTATTCATTCGATTTATTTTGACCATCTAAGGTCTCATGACTGGCGAATGTTCTGAAGAACATGAAGGTATATACTCCCATAACCAACTCTAACCTAGACTCAAGACTAAATTCGACCGTAAGGTACTTAATCATAATGCAATTAAATACATTCAATAACTCATTGTACTTGTACATTATTCGTCAATTCATCATTCAAATTTCACATCATAAGAAACTACTCAATTTTCTAGTTTCAATCCATTACAAAATCATCGTTATTACCATATATCATATGTAACAGATTTGTACTAGTCGTGAGATTACACTTGTTTGCTTACTAAAAAATTTCTTATAAAGGTTGTCAAATGAATCCTATCTATTCGATGCAAATTAATTTAATTGAGAAGAAAAAAGGTACTCCAAATTCTAACACCGTATTACCATAATGAAGGTTTTAATAAGATCTTATTTTAAATTTAACATAACTTACAAGCATTAAAACGCACTAACACAATTCTTGATGCTTAAATGATCATCCAAGCATTAACATTAATTAACAATCCAATGTCGCAACCATATTAATTATTATCAACTTTGCACATGATTAATTCTACTACTATTCATCACAATTATATCCTTAATTCTTATTATCATTCGTTGTTAAAGAATATATGATTTGCAACATAATTGAATCAATTCTTTAAATACCAATCCTTATCTTGAGAAAGGTGAGATATTAATAAGAGAGTATTCCTAAGTGGCTTATGAATTTATAAGGTAAAAAAACATAATACCACAGTTATTACTATCAACCTTGATTAAAAGAGAGTCACAAATGATGATGCCTAACAACTTTACTAACAACTTTACATGGTGATTGACAGTAAGTAAAAAGTCAACGTAGAGAAGGTTATATTATTTATTAAAGTAGTAAATTAAACAATAAGTTCCTCTCACTTGATGAAGATGGAATATTATGATTAAATCTCATTTTCAACATAAATATAAATATGTATTAAAGAATTGGTTTGCTTTATGTGATTCCATCATAAGAACCTAATTTTAATTATTTATTAATTAAGTGTTAACATTTTTCCTTCCTAACTCGATCATAATATCGCCAAGTATGATTAGATTCAGAGCTAAGATTTGAATTTTCGACGAAATTCTTGACTTCAAGGGAACCATGTTTTTTTTTCATATATAGTAGGATTATTGTATTATTTAATAAGTTAAATCGAAAATTGATGTGTAACAATAATGCTACCATTTCACGCTAAGATAATGATTCTTGCTAGGCTTATAATTTATGTAATCATATCTTGTACGTTAATTGTTTTTTTTTTTTGACAGTTAGTACGTAACAACGCTCACAATTGAAGGTCGACATTCAAGATTTAATATTATTAATGAACAGAGTAATAAGCAAGGAATTAAAAAAGAACCAGAGTTAACATTGATGTTAACTCTGTTATATGTTAGTTAAGATTGATGTATTAAGCGAGGAAATAAAAAGAACCAGAGTTAACATTTCCAGACGGTTTACGATACACAAAATGGTTTTCAATTTCTTATATATTATATTTATGACTAATTCGAAATAATCTATGGATAATGGAAATAATTCAATCGAATTTGAAATAAATGATGACTTAATCGAAATAAAATCTAAATTGAAATCATTAAAGACTAGATCGAAATAATCTATTGTTTATCAATCCCTTAACAGAGTTAACTTAGGCATTGAGACATGGATTTACCAGAAATTCTAGGCCCTTTGGAAGGTATAGGAAACAACGATATCGATTCTCTCGATCATTAGAATTATAAAATTCTAATGTTGTGGATTATAATAAAAATGTACAAGGGTGCTACACACATGAAACGTTTGATTGCATAAAATTTTTAGAGTGACAGAATAACGATACAAATGAAAGAACATAACTAAGTTTAGTCTCTAAATTACGCTTGCACTAAAAACTTAAAGGATTAAAGAAGGTTTTGTTCTTGTTGATAATGGAAGAGATGAAGCGAAAGAATATAAGAATTCAGACACATTTACAGAGGAGTCGTGATAGAAATCACTCCACGGTATTTATTATGGTAGTAGCTATGGAGAAGCGTGTTAGATAATGGTTGATTTTTCTATGATTTCAATAAGCATACTTTACTAACTCCATGAATCTGATTTCGTACTCTTTCATAGTTTGGTTTCCCTGAATTAGAGCATGAAATGTTCTTATCTGTTGTTCTTCGTAGTAAGTCAGCAAATATTTTCTTGGAAACCTTTCCTCAAAAAGTTCCCACGAGACGGTGTCTGGAGTAAGGTGTAACTACCTCTCCATATTACCCCACCAGTTCAAGGCATTGTCCCTCAACTGAAATATTGCTATATTTTCTTTTGACGTGGAAGCATAGTCTATCAAGGAAAAACATTGTTTCATTCCTTCCAACCATGCCTTTGCACGTTCACTTGCACGTCCCCGACAAACTCTGGGAGTTTGATTTTCCGTAGTTCTCTGGTGATGTCCCCTGGTGGAGGCCCTCCCTCTGAATCTCTCGACGCTTTATGGTGGGGGTTCCACTTCCACATCTGCTGACTAACGCCCTTTTAACATCTCATTAATAGCCTCTAAGGAGCACAAAATGAGAGTTAATTCGGGCAATGGTGGTGGCGGCGCCAACATTGGTGGTCCTTGTGATGATGTTCCAAAACCCCAATTTCCCTGAGTTCTAACCATTTTGAATCTGAAACCTACATTAAAATCACATGTTTATTAGAGAAGAGTTAGGGCATTCTATGTTTTACTCGAACTTAAACTTGCAAGGATGAGGTTAGGCGTAAGTTTCTTTATACTTGCCTGTAAACAAACATTACTCACATAAGGTAAGTGGCTAAGGGTCAGGGTCAAAAGCCTCTAAGGTTGGTAGCTTCGTCTAGGTGAGCTACTTGTAACGACCCTAATTGAATAAATGATTAAAGATTACAAAGAAAAATTAATTTAAGAAAATAAGAGTGATTGATTAAGTAATAATCAAACTGAAGAATTCATTTAATGAACTGTGACATAAATGTACTAGATAAATAAAATAAAATAATAATAATAATAATAAAATAATAACAGAGGGATGGCGTATGCTGCCAAGGGTGGCGTATGCAGGGAAAGAAGCCCAGAAATCCCGAGAAGATAAAATATTAATTAAGGAGTATGGGGGGAGACAGAG
>JASDQU010363878.1:0-11658 GCA_032191745.1 Picea mariana
AAGCTTTATGTTGTCGCCTTTAGCGACCTTACTTTTCCATCAAAGCAACCCCTATCGCCCTTGGTTAGGGAATTTTTCACCTCCTACTCTTGTTGACATCGTTCATAAAACCCAAGTATCTTGCAGTCCATACACCTCTTATCTTTGCGTTTGTCCATTTTGTCATGCCTCTGGCACAATTTACCCAAGTCTAGTCGTCCCCCTGATGCTAGATTCAATTTCACGGTTGTTGCCACTCATCCTTTACATATATCCCCAACCAAGGGCATTCTTGAGTCTCACCACTTCTTGACTTCGTCCATGTTCCTCATCAGTACCTAATCTTCTCCAATAGATTTCATGAAGCCCTTCACCTCTTGGATTCGTGTCTCCCTATCTTTCGACATCAGCATAGTTTCTAGACAGACGACAGTATATGGACTCTCATTACCTTCATAATGAGGAGTCTCGAATGGCACAGAGAGAACCATCATTGCTCTATGTTGTCGTTGACCCCCATGACATTCTACTTCAACACTTGTTCATGTTGCGGTGGGTCTTACTTTGTGACTATTGCAGTTGTTCTTATATATTGTTGAAGACCTCTAAAAATTCTTAGGCCATCAATGCCTGCGAATCCTCGACACTTCTTATAGGTGTCATCGCCTCTTTTCAGAGTTTGTTCACCATCAGAATTGTCATCTGCCATTATCAACATGCCCATGAGGGCACTGCAGTCATCTACACCAACACACAGTTTCAGTTACTGTCTTATACATTTTTTAGTTACATGACACGAGCATGGGGCATGCCCGTCTCGTTTGTACACATTTTTGTTTTTCCACACCTTGTGAAAGGTTTGGGTCCTACAAGTTCCTCTCTCCTTCCAATGGGTCGCTCTTGCAACTCCCCTCAATACTCTTTCCTAAAAAGGTACTCTCAGTAGAAGAAACATTTATGTATTTCGGCTATACGTATGCTCCTAACCTCATACATCAAGGGGCATCTATTATCACTAAAATTCTATCTGCAAATGGTTACAGGAATCCAGCACCTTCAAACACCTATTAGTTCATCCATGGCCCAAAAAATGCATTTCCAAAGGGCACAAAACTATACAATTGGTTATAAAATCAGCATGCGCTTAGAATACAAAGGAAGCACGTGCATGTGTGCTAGTCGAAAATGCCAGAAAAGTGCCCATGCACCCGATGCACTACTTTGGATGAAAAAATATACGCACACCTTAGAACGGCACATTTATGATTTTGGTCAGCCTTCCACCCACTTCTGGTTCATCTCCCAAGTCGATAGAAAAGGACTCAGATGTAATTTTTGGCATTGTGGAGACAGAAAATGACTCAGATGTAATTTTTTTCATTGTGGAGTGGCCTGGGATGGAGTCATCTTTAAGGATTTTTGGATATTCCTAAATAACCTCTTTCTCTGTTATTTTTACTCATGGTTACCATGTCTGAAACCCATTGAAGAAGGAAGAGTCTATTAATAATAAAGAAAGAAAAACTAACCCTACTAATAATGAATAAAAACAAGAAAAGCATGAATCTAATAACTATATATTAAAAATGGATGCAGAGACATACCTGCCATGGGCCTAGGTGTTTATTGTTTGAGATTTAGGCCAGGTCATTTGCATGTGACCGAACCCGGGGCTTGTCTATTCATCGCACTCCACCGCATATTTATCCACATGAGGGTAATATTTATGAGCAATAATCATAATCGGGTTATTCTTACTCCTGATTGAGACTAGACTCTGTCTATCTAATTGAGACTAGACTATGTCTATCTATCGTGTTAGTTTTACTCCTAATTCAGAATAGAATCATAAATAACAAACTATCATTGTTGGATATAAATAACAAACTGTCCTTGCTATTGCTCTTGTAAGATACAGACAATGCAGATACACAAACAGACAAGCATAGACACTCTGTAATTGATAAGGGAGGAGGACTTGAACAAACAAGTGAAATGGAAATTCAAACATATATATAAATTTCACCCCTCCTCGATCGTTAAAAGGAGTTGATACAAAAACAGAGAGGACACAAAAAAAATCTTGATTCCTTTGCAGAAAAAGCTTGATTCCTTTCCAATAAATCTCGTCAGTCTCCAACAAAATCTTGATCAACTTTTGCAAGAAATCTCCCAATCCCACCTTCCACTTTATCCATTTCTCCAGGTCTCTTACCATTTATGAAAGTTCTAAGGAGTTGAATATGGCCCACAACACGATGATAGATCGACCTCACGCTGACCATCATTTGGTATCATTTGTAATGCTAGGAAGCAGGATTTCATGCTCACAATCAATTTTTTGTATTTGTGTGCTTACATATAACATATAGGGATAAGAATTGCATGGAAACTTATTTAGTAGTTATTTTGAATAGGTTTTACTATTATTAAAAAAATTATTTCATAGTGGTTGTGAGGATTAGTGAATGGTAATGTATAAGTTTCAATAAATAAATATATCCCAATGAGGGTATCCAAAAAGGTTCTTGCTCCTCTTTTTGACTAAAATAATGGTCTACTAGTTGTGGGGTAACCTTTTTATCTTTTATTTATGCACTTAAATGGTTTGCGGGTATTTGAGATGGGCCTACCAACCCTCCTTTGTGGGTTGAGATGATTAGAGGAATCACAGGGACATTAGTGCAATTATCTGAGATCATTTGAGGGACGAGAGGGACATGGTGCATTTGTAGGTGCATTTGTAGGCCCTTTGTATACATATGGGTATTTGAGATGATTCGAGGGATTATAACCACATTAGTGGATTTGTAAGCCTACATGGATAACAACACAATGCAGGAATTTGAGATGATCCAAAGTATTACAAGCACATCATTGCATATGTATTCATGTGGGTATTTGATATGGTCCTTCATCTTCCTCCTCTAAGTGTTGAGATTATTTGAGCGATTATACAATGTATGTGTGGGTATTTGAGGGATTATGGGGACATCAATACATTTGTAATCCATTTTTGTCTATGTCGGTACTTGAGATGATCTAAGGGATTATAAGCATCTTGGTGGATTTGCATGCCTACAAGAATTTGAGATGATTTGAGGACTCATTGGATTGTGAGTGGGTGTTGTGCCTAGGGGATTATAGGCAAATTGTGCATTTATATCTATCATTTGTCATGTTAGTAGAACATTGAAATATGTGCTAGGTCTTGGTGCTAGTTTAGAAGACTAATAATTGGATACCTGTATCTTGTGGTGTCTTGGAATATGTTTTATGATTATATATTCTCCTTCGTATGCTTGTAGGTATTTAAAATGATCCAAGGGATTGCATGCCTGCAAGTATTTGAGATGATCCAATGATCATTCCATAACTATATTATGAGCGGGTGTTGTGTTTGAGGGATTATAGCCACATTGATGCATTTATATCATTGTGAGTATTTGAGATGACAAGTATGTCATTGCATTTGAATGCTTGAAACTATTTGAGATTGCATGAGGGATTGCAGGGACGTCAATGTATTTTCTTGTATGTGGGTATTTGAGATGATATGAGGACCATTTTATCATCAAGTTGTAAGAACGTGTTGTGTAATGGTTAAGTAATGCTTCCACAATGACATAATAATCTATTTGATTTAATGTGTAATGTGTATGAGCTACTTGTTTAGAACATTGACAATAAAGGTTGTTACATATTCCCTTTGGAAAATCCTCTTAAGATTGAATGGATTTTGGGTTAACTATTTTTACTCATCACATTAGAGTGGTATTAGATCTTGGATATGATTTTTGGATCTTGTGGTTCAAGGGAATTTGAAGAATTGAAAGATGAGGAGAAACATGCTAATTGTAGATTGTTGTTGCAAAGAGAAACATGAATAAGGAGTTTGTTTGTTGATTTCAAGACCTAGATTAGAGAAAGTAGTATTTGTATGCTTCGAGGAAAATTGGGTTGCACTAAGGTGCATTGTGAATAGCCATGGGTATTAAATTGGATAGAGAAATCCATATTGAGAACAATAATTGCAAGTAGAAGAATTTAAGGAGAATGGTTCGTAGTTACTATGTTGTTGAGAAGCCAAGGAGAGTAAGAGTAAGTACCTCTCATTAAGGGACTCCTTCTATAACAACCTTATCTTGTTAATATTACATACAATCATAAACTGAAATCAAGGAATCATTCATTGATTTCACAATTTTTTTTGTAATTGTCTCCTCAACGATCGAGAAACTCTCTAGAGTAAGAGTCTCATCAAGGCTAGAGAAACCCTCATCTATCATGGCATCTTGCCACACTTCCTCTATGATATTTGTGAATAGCTTGTAAAGGCCATCCTCTTGAATTCTTTTGGCCAAAAATTGACTAGATCCATGGCTATTGTCTCTAATGTTGACTTGTTGACCATCAACCTTAACGAAACACTGTAATGTCATGCAAGAAATTGAAAACAAACTCTTCGTTAAATTAGGAACATACAAGATATGATCTAAATAAACAACATCATCTAAATACATATGGAATGATATGGAGCCTAATCCCTTCATATGATATGTGGCATCACGACCCAGCTCCAAAAGAATTACTCCCTCTTGCTATTGAAACATAGTGAAGATCTTTATATCATAAGTGATATGTCTCGAAGATCCACTATCCACATACCATCCAAAACTTGAAATTGTGTTTTTGGAAAGGAAAAAAGACATGGAAAAGGTCTTGTTAAGCATAATAGTCAACTCATCCACACATGGACCATTAACACTTCCTACAAATTGTACTTTTTGTTGTTGCATACCCTTTCCCTTCTTCTCAAGACACTGAGAAGAATAATGGCAATGTTTGTTGTAGTTGAAGTATTTTATATGGATCAAATCCTTCTTCTTGTGGTTAGAAGATATTGAGTCTTCTTTCTTCTTTTGACCCTTTCCAAACCCTTTCTTTCATCCCTTCCTCACCTTCCTGATGAGGGCTAGGTCTAGAACATCCTCATAACTAGTCAAGACTTCTTGTAGTCTCATATCTTCTCCAATGAAGCATCCCATAACCACTCAAAGTTAGGTAACTTGTCTTGACCATAGATAACTTGGAAAAATTTGTGTGATAGTGGACTAAATCCAATAAGAAAAATTTGAATTATCTCATTATACTCAACTATGTCCCCAATCACAACAATAATATCTCAGCACTGCAATATTCATGTGATAGCTTGTTATTGTATCTATTTTTCTCATGTGGGTAGAGGTGAGTTTGTTCTTAAGGAGAATATTCCTAGATATGTTCACACACTAGTACAATGTTTCAAAGGCATCATACATCTCTTTGGCAGTGTTTTTTTGGTGATATAAAGGATTAGGGGTTCCTCACCAAATCCGATGGGATTTTCTTTCTATTTACTAACTTAATTTTATGTTTTCCTTTATATTTTGGATTTGTAGGTGGTGCAACCACATTCTCCAAAAATTACCATAAGTCTTCCATTTAGAAGAGGTTATGTAATCTCAACTTCTATGGCACAAAGTTGGAGGCTCCTTCCAACAAGTTTGCTACCTTCTTGTTTTTTTTCTGCATGATCTTTGGGATTTATAGGTGGTGCAACCATGTTCTCCAAAATATACCATAATTGTGCCATTTTCAAGAGATTCTTTAATCTGAACTTATGTGGTGCACGATTGGAGGCTCATTCCAACAAGTGATTCTCTCACATCCTAACAGTTTCCATTGTTGTAATATTTTTGAACAAGCTACAATATACCATCATTAGATTAACTAGGTATTTTCATGTGACAACCCTTTTGAGGTCCACATGTTGATCATTGGAATTTTTTTGTTTATATCTCTAAATATTGGACATTTTGTTCACTAAAATCCTTTGAAAACTCTCTCTTCCAGACAATGTGTCTCTCTATATATAAAATGTTCTCTTATACCATGTTAAAACTCTTCAAAACATGGTGTTAGCACCAGAATTCACCCTTCAGATTGCGAGAAAGGAAATCCCAATACCCATCAGAGTTTTATGTCATAGGTTGGTTATAAAAAGGTCAAATGGGCACAGTCTCAGGAAAATTTCATCTTAACTCAGAAACTGGACTGACATGCATGATCATATGAGGTCTTAGTTTAACTTCAGACAGTAAGTTGTAGTAAGGGTGAGTGGGAGGAAGACTTCAGTGAGAAAATGTAGAGATATGTCGAGGACATCGAGTCTTTTAGCATCCCAAGGAGGAACAATTTAAACATGAGAACTTCTCAAATTTAAATCTTAAAGAAGCTGGAAGGAACTATAACAGCACTATAATCAAACTTTCATCATAATGCATTCACAGTAATTCAAGTGAATCAGTCAATCATGAAATCTTTCAGCATCAAAAGGAAACAAGAGGGAGTAAGAAAGTTGATTGTCACTAAACAAGAAGTTTCGCATGCATATAGATAACCAGATAACCAGAGAGTTTATTAAAACTTTACAATATGGGAGCTTTGCTCTACCATCCCCCTTAACAAAATATAAAAACTGAGTATTTATACTCAAAACAACTTGCTCCCTTCAGAAGTGTGCTCTGGTCATGTATTTAAGGCTTGGCATCTACATCTTATTCTGTCAGGCTGCACTTGTATCCATCTGTTAGACACAAGATCAAATCGGCATGGGCTTTGTAGTAAAATTCACTTGACAGGGAACTTTGGCTGACAGTTCTATTTTCCATGGTCGACTCCTCCATGCTTTCCATTTACGAGTTGAAACGAGGTTTCAACTACCTCCCCTATTTACATTAACTAACTACATCAGGATCTGGATGGAGCCCTGACACCCATGAATGCCCCAGGTGAACTCATGACTCCTTCGAGTCAATTTTGTCACCTTGAGGCCACGCAACTCTTTCTACGTACTCAAATCAGGCGCTCCAGCCTTCTGTGCAACTCCTTCCCACTTCCCCATGCAACTGTGGGTCACGACCATGTGCTTTTCCCGCAGAACATTTCGAGGCTTCGCATTTTGGGAGTTTTCACTCCTCTTGATCTCCAACATCCCGATGCCCAAAATCGTGAAATGGCCCCCCTTGGATTAGTGATTGGATCCTCTTCAAACCGACGGCCAAGATCACCCCTTCGAAAACTTCATCCGACCATCGCTCAATAAAGAGTTGACCTTCATTTAGCTCTGCTTCCATATGACCCTGGGCAGTGATCGTGAGCCTAGTCCCCAGGCACATCGCAATTTCACATTTTGCTAGCTTGTGATGCGCTCCATGCTCAAAACCTTGAGTCGCGAAATCATGATTTCTTGGATCAGGTGCCACGCATCCCCTAGTTGGACAACTTAGATTATTTCGTGATTTCACATTTCGCGAGTCTTTAAGACTCTACCCTCTTACTTTCTCGACTCACAAAATCATGAAAAGTTGATCTAACGGTCCATATTTCTCCTTTGATCAACGGTTGTGATCTTGTCATGATTTTTCATTTTGTGAGTTCTAAAAACTTTGCTCTTTGACCTTTCTGACTCGCGAAATTGCGACTATGTTGATCGTGCACCACATGTCCCTCTGAAATGAATGGACCAGATCTCACGATTTTGGGCCTCGGTCTAATGTTAAACTTTGCGCAACTCTATAATCTCGATCACCCGATGTCCATCGATCTGATTTATTTGATGGATCTGATGGCTGAGACTAAGCCTGTGCTTGATGGATTTTCGTCGACCCGGTCTGTACGTGCCTTTGCACAATTGTGCCCCGACTTTGGATAAAAATGCACATGGTGGGTTTTTAAACCCTTTTTCTCTCATTTGGTCACCCAATGGCCAACTCCAAAGGCAAAATATCCCCTTGCAAGAATATGTGATAACATTAGGCTCCATGGGGGATAGAGTCCTCCCTGCGAGGCTCTAAGATCTCCTTTTGCAGTTTCAGTCACCTTCTGTTGGGCTATGGAGTCAAGATCAAAACACACTGCTGAAAATACAGGCCAAAAGTAAAAACAAATAAACACACATGCTCCAAGGAACTTATTTATGTAAATTCCTAAACTAATTGATTTTTTACATAGTGCTAGGTGAAAGCAAACTTCCACCATATCCATTCAAGAAAATTTCTAGCTGCGAGTTTGTTTACTCTGTCAATGATCAGCAACACATGAAATAATCATGACAACAAAATGATTACATCCTTTAGCTTTCCTCCAGATAGAAATTGTGGGATCAGACGTGGAGGTTTTAAATCATGGAGGAAATGCGATTGCATGTACTCCCCCACAGGCTCATAGAATGAGTGGCAAACTCCAGAAAAATTGTAGCAGAAAGACTGCTATGTTCTACAGCTGCTCATGCATGGTTGAATGTCTCTAGCAAGCCCAGGTGGGTGAGAATTTGATGCAAGCTAAATGACCTCAGATGATGGTTGCTCACTAACAGGCTTTGGAAAGGATATAAACTATCCACTTAGCTCCTCCTTTACATGTTTCTCTATGTCTTCTGTAGGTCGAGGATAGTTGATTTCCACCCTATGCTTTTCCTTAATTAATAAAGGAAAAGGATTTATAGTGTGGTATTTGAAGTCTTTCATAACACCATACTCACCTGTGATTATTGGTGAACTAATGCAATTTGAACATTTCAGAAAATCTGAAATGTAGGACTCCATGTATATAGCCACGGGATCATGAATACTGTGACAGAATCTTGGCTGCTTTAGAAGGCCAGGATGCTCCTCTGTAAAAATCTCTTTGCTCGTAAATAAATTTCCTTCTTGTTCTTTTGAAACCAACTCTTGATCATCAACATTTGTCACCTCTTCTTCATAATAATGGTCACAAGATAAATGTGCAGCAAGATTTAGAACATCATAACTATGATCAGCCAAGAACATAGAGTTATCTATGCAATTAGCCACTGTTATATGCTCAAAATGTTCTGGAATCTGATCATAAGATTGATATGCATTCATGTCCATAGAAAAATCTGCAAATGTTGAAGAACATGATTCCAACTATGAATCATACCTACTTCCTGGTTGTTGTTCTAGATCGGATTCATGTTCACTATCTTCTTGCTCAGAATCTGAAACAGATTGGCAATCTTCTTCCTCATGTTCATACAAATTTTCCTACCTATGAAACCACTTGCTAGCCCTGATGCTCTCTTCATCCTCTCCAGCATCCTCAAACATATGTCTCAACGATGAATATTTCCTTTCTTTCAGGAGAAGGACGAGTTCTGGATGTTGAGCCATGATATAGTACACCATGGCAGCAAACTCTGTGGGTCTGATCTCCACATGAATTCTACGATAGAAATTGTAAAACCTCTTGTTGAATACAGTCAAGGATTCCTCTTCCCCTCTCCAAAATTCATTAAACTCATACCAGTATTGATCAAGGGATTTTTTCTCACCCCGAAACTTCAAAAATGCATGGTATAGCTCGGTCCAGGAGCCAATAGAACTGGCTTCTAGACATCTAAACCACACAACAACATCTCCAGACAAGGAAAGTGAGAACATCCTCATGGTAACATCATCATGGATGATCTCACAATCATCAATAAAGTTATCAAAGGCCCTCAGATGCCTCTCAGATGTAACATGATCTTCTCCAGAAAACCGAGGAAGATATTCAAATGTATAATGAGGATAAGGGTTAAGGTGACATGGAATCCTCAAGGGTTTAAACAAATTATTTCTTATTTTAATTTGAAAAGCAGTGGGTTGAATATGGGATTTAGCAAGAGGATGGGGAGGCTCAGCAAGAATAACAGGAGGTAACAAGATTTGAGAAGACTGTGAATTATTTTCAACCTCCTCGGGGCTACAAGAGTGATCAATTTCAAGAGGAGATGCAATAGAGATCTCATTTTTATGAATAGGCAGAGATGAAGGAACGAGATCAGTATCTACAATAGAAGAAGGGGGGATGCTTTCTTCGTCCAAGGATGGATGAACAAAAGAAGGCTTAAGGACATCTGAATATACAAAGCAGAGGACAATCCTCTTTATATGCGAAGGGAAAGAGAGAAATGAGCTGATAAAGAAAAATGGGATTTCATGAAGCAAGCTCCTAAACTAATACCTGGTCTTCCCCTTCGGTATGGTCATAATTGTATCAATAGGATCCTCCCAGTGGAGTCTTAAATTGTGGAGTCGTCGGGTGAATATGAAAAATGAATGTGTCTAGTCTTTGTTCACCATAAAAAACTAGAGTTGGTCGTTGTGTTCTCCCAAGGGCTACTAGGTGTAGCCAGAAGCATCCATACTGAAATAGTGGAGCCGAGATAGTGGAGTCGCCAAGTGCATAGTTGCAATCTTCTATGTACTAGGTTTTGATGCACCCTCATAAATAGTAAGCGTTGTCGTTCAATCCCAGGGAAAATCTTCAATTTCATCATCGGCAACGGTGCCAAAAATGTTAGCATCGAAAATCACCCTTCAGATTGCGGGAAAGGCAAGCCCAATACCCATCATAGTTTTATGTCACAGGTTGGTTATAAAAAGGTCAAATGGGCGCAGTCTAGGGAAAATATCATCTTAACTCAGAAACTAGACTAACATGCACGAGCATATGAGGTCTTAGTTTAACTTCAGATAGTAAATTGTAGTAAGGGTGAGTAGGAGGAAGACTTCGATGATAAAATGTAGATATCTGATGAGGGCATCGAGTCTCTTAGCAGCCCAAGGAGGAACAATTTAAACACGATAACTTCTCGAATTTAAATCTTAAAGAAGATGGAAGGAACTATAACAACACTATAATCAAACTTTCATCATAATGCAGTCACAGTAATTCAAGTGAATCAGTCAATCATGAACTCTTTCAGCATTAGAAGGAAACAAGAGGGAGTAAGAAATTTTACTATCATTAAACAATAAGTTTCACATACATATACATAACCAGATAACCAAAGATTTTATTAAAACTTTACAATACTGGAGCTTTGCTCTACCATCCCCCTTAACAAAATATCAAAACTGAGTATTTATACTCAAAACAACTTGCTCCCTTCAAAAGCACGCTCTGGTCATGCATTCAAGGCTTGGCGTCTGCATATTCTTCTGTCAGGCTGCACTTGCATTCTTCTGTCAGATGCAATATCAGATCAGCATGGGATTTGTAGGAACATTCACTTGACAGGGTACTTTGGATGACATCTCTATTTTCCATGGTTGTCTCCTCCATGCTTTCCATTTATGAGTTGTAATGAAGTTTCAACTATCTCCCCTCTTTCCATTAACTAACTGCATCGAGATCTGAATGGAGCCCTAACACCTATGAATGCCCCAAGCGAACTCGTGACTCCTTCGAGTCAATTTTGGCACCTTGAGGCCACGTAGATCTTTCTCTGTACTCAACTCGGGTGCTCTAGCCTTCCTCGCAGCTCCTTCCCACTGCCCCATGTGACCACGGGCCATGACCATGTGCTTTCCCCATAGTACATTTCGGGGCTTTGCATTTCGGGATTTTTCACTCCTCTTGATCTCCAACGTCTCGATGCCTGAAATAGCGAAATGGCCCCCCTTGGATCAACGGTTGGATCCTCTTCAAACTGACGGCCAAGATCACCCCTTCAAAAACTTTGAACGACCATCGCTTGATCAAGATCCCACCTTCATTTATCTCTACTTCCATATGACCCTGTGCAGTGATCGTGAGGCTAGTCCCCAGGCGTGTTGCAATTTTTCA
>JASDQU010363879.1:0-10567 GCA_032191745.1 Picea mariana
GACCTCTAGTCTTTTTTCAAAAAAATTCTCGGTACAAGTGAAATTCCGAGTAGGACTTTTATCCACTAGCCAAATATCTTTCCTTGATTAATTTTTTTTAACCAAAATTGATAATCCCGCGAAATTAGTAATTAATATCAAAGTTTTACAAAGAAAAACATTAACAAACTCGCAACATAATAAAAATGGTTCCGAAAGATTTAATATTTTACGCAAAAAGATTTAAAGAAGAATACACGTTTGATTCACAACATGATACTTTTAAACTTTTCTTTATATACAATCAAAAAATCTCCGCTAGGCTTGGTTTACGTACAAATAGACAACCCCAACGACTCGTCTAACTTACCCAGTCACCGTGAGATTACAAAATTTTACAAAGAAGAAAGACAAATAGGTGTTAAGCCACACTTCCAGGAAAACAGGGCAAGAACGGTCCTCTCTCAGGTTGTATTTTGCGCTTGGTGGTGTCTTATGCTCCGTTATCGCCGCCATTCGCTGCGCCTCGTGTAACTCCACGATCATGTCTTGTGCTTCCCTAAGTTGTCTCTGCAGCCAAACGGTGCTCCCCACATGACCTTGCAGTGGCGGTATCCTTTGGGTTTTTGCCACCAACTGACGCCACAGTTCCCTATTCTCTTGGTAAATCTCAACTATTTGCAATTTGAGCTTGCTCTAGTTGCTGAGAAGAATTTTTGAACGAATCTCCCAGCTCTTCGGCCCTCCCCTTTCTTCTTCTACCTCCTTTGCCAGCGGTTCCGACCAACTCCGAACGATTGGTAGGCATTACAGACTCCTCGAGGGTTGGACATGCACTCAGTTTGGCCTTGGAGCGGTCCCCCTCTCCTTCCCGAGTTTTCTTCTTAGGCCTTTCTCTTCTTCGTGGTTTCGGTCCCGGAGAAGGCGCAGTCTCCAACTTATTTCTCCTAGACATATCTGAGACCACCCCAAGCCCATGTTCAGACGCTGACGCTACCTCTGGGCAGATAGATGTACCTCTTGAAGCCCACAGGAAGGAGTCCCAGGTGCACTGGGGTTGAGACCTCGCACTTCAGTTGCCTCGTGGACCTCGTCCCATGTTTGAGGGAGATCCCATAATCACAAAGTGTAAGAGACTCAAGGTGTCTACAGATGGCAAAGGATTGCTCAAATAGATGTCGCCAAGATGAACTTACCAAACTAAATCCCCAAGGAATATGAGCTTGGCATATAAGAAGGATTGTTCGTAAAACTCCTGGATTTATAAGGAAATCAAAGAGCGACACTAGGCTCACCAACATAATGCCCATGCCTCGCGACATGATGTTTGAAAAATTTCATCACGCCACAACTAATCAACGGATGAGATCTAGAACATGAAAGCACTGTCGATCAGGGTTGCAGGAAAGCATGCAGTATAATCCTTTTGATCCTTTTGAACTTTCGAACCTTCGTTATTTATAAATGATGCTTGGAATGCTTGGTGGTATGAGTTCCAAAAGCATTTAAAAACCTTCTTTGTACGATATCTGACCTCTCAAGAGCACACACACGCATAATTCATCCTCGATGCCATTTTCCCCCAAAGGTCAAGTAATTACTGTGATAATTATACATTCATGTCTATCGTACTTGATTAGCCACACTACATCATGCTGAGGTGTTCATTTATACCAAAGAGGAGAGGGGACTTCAGAGGTCATTCAAAGGATGCGTTTGGGATCACATAAGTATTAAAAATGACTGAGACTAGCAAGTTGCACAGGTACGTGTTGATCTGTTGTTTATTTATGTCAGATCATGGGTTGCTTGATTGCTAAACTACTTCTATTTAATTGCAAGATGAATCTTCCCGATCACCGACCAGATTTTGTCCTGTGATCCCGCCAAGGAACTGAAAGAATCATTGAAGTGACAAAGTATGTCGAGCTCCTGATTTCGACATACCAATATTAATCGACCTAAGCGGAACGATCAAGTTGTGCGCCGAACAAGATGCGTCATGAGTCGAAGAATGTGAAAAGGTCACCGATGCAAAGCCCGAGCAAGTACAATAGCTCGCAGGACATCCAACCAAAGCCAGAGCCATACTTCAGAAGTTGAATGTCAGCCTCACAAAATATTGGGCGCACGCAACAGAGATCAAGGTAATCTATGTGGCTCCGATGGAACAACACAGGTTTCCATGGGCCAACACCTATGAAGAACTCTTTATGAGATGGTTTGATTATGAAAGAGTCTACCCTTTCCAAGAAATAACTAGGGTGGACTGTTGAAAGATTGTTAGACGATGACGCCACGTGGCGATTCTTGACTAGCTCAAATTGTATTTTACCATTAATTACTGTTAAGAATTTATATTATAAATAGGAACATCGACCGATGGTCAGAGGGTCGATGGTTGTTGTAAGAACTCTTTTCTTTTGGTTGTTGATAATTATTTTGAGACTGCTACGAATTAAGAAGTCCTTCTGAACCAGAGACAAGCTATTTTCATCATATGTATGTGATTGGAGTTTGGAGAAGAATTACTTCCTTTCCTATTCCATGAATGTTGTAGTAAATGAGTAAGAGTAATTAATTTTGTTGTCAAGTTATCTGGTGCAATGTTTTAATGTTCCTTGCTTTAAATGATGAAAGTAAATCATTGTGCTTCTATGTGATGAATGTCTTGGTAGATGAATTATTTTTCTTACCGTGACATTGATTACAGTTGTGTTTCTTTCTCTATGCTAAGTAGTTTACCTCAACTATGTGATGAATGTCTCGGTAGATGAATTATTTTTCTTACCCTGATCTGGATCATATATGTGTCTTCTTTCTGTTAAGTAACTTTCTCAGACAATAGTTGGATTCTCTTTCAGTTAAAGTATTATTACTAAACCCTTTGGCATAGGATCGATGTCTGCATGTTCAAGTAGCGGGTTATCCCAAGCTCGACCCCTTCCCAATAGTTAAAACTCTTGTCCTATATTCGTCAAGTTGGTTTATACTGGCTTGCATCTCTCGTACCTGCCCCACCTAAGAGAAAATTACTAAAAAACTGTCTTAACCGAAGGAAGAGAATTCACCAGAAAACACAAAAGCTCATCAATAATTTGGCCAGATTGCAAGATCTGGAGAACCATTCCACTCCAAATGCTACAGAGTCTAATTGGGCCTCGGTGGCGGGTTTGGTTCCGACTGTTGAATTAGGGTATTTAAGCCCCATCAACAAGTTGGAAAATAAATTATACACTTTTGAGGCTAATAACCAAACAAAACTCTCCAAGTTAGTAGCTCAATTTGTAGAAAGATGCATCAAATGTATTGAGCAGGGAAAGGGAAATACTCCTAGCAACCAGTGATACATTTTGTTTACATTGTCTATTTTAGAGCTAGAAAACGAGGAAGGAAAGTGTTTCTACCAGCACAAAAAAAAGACCGAGAAGAACTCAACAAAACGTCTCACGTTCTCATTTTGTAACTGATACTTTTAAGAGTAAGGGGATTTCAACCACTTATGGTTGTAGATTTTGTATAAATACACATTCGAAAGAATGAGCACGGGCTGCTTCTTGCCAGTTGTAATTGAGAAATCTCTCCTCATTGAGAATTAATACAAGTGTAGACCAAAGATTCCACATTTCGTCTATTTGAGTTATGTGTTCTTCTATCTTTCCATATTCCAACATCTTTTTTCATATAGTTCTTTGATGAATTCCTAATTGCAATTTAGTACAACATCTATTGTGGTTATATTTCATTCAGTTAACTGGTAACAAACAGATTTTCCTTTGTATTGGCTATTAGCAAATACAAGACCTGTGAGTAATTAGATTACTATATTTTATGCTTCATTAAAGGTTACATTATCCATTTTCTTCTTTTGTAACAAAGTAAGATTCTTTTGTATTTGATGCCTTGCTTTGTCTAACAGCTTTATGTTTTTCCCTCATTACATCCAATATTTTCAAATTTAACTCAGACACGAAAAACAACCTCTGAGCTGTTATACTATTAATTCAATTTAAGGAATTTTCTCACATAACTGAGATAGAAAAAGTGAACATTAAAAAATCTCCTTATTTCTTGATGCATGACAATGTGCTTTGAGCCTTAAGTGAAAACTCAGGAACAACATCTTTTGGCGTCGTTGTCGAGGACGGAGAAACAAAGTGATTTTTCCCTGGGAGAACGACATTGGTAAGTTTATCTTTTTGATAGTGAACAAAGATTGAATACATTATAAGGATTAATTTTTTATTTTTCACTTGGTGACTCCACAATTAATAAACTGGCATTTGGTCAAAGGAATACTAGACAAACCCCTGATGATAGGAAGACCACGCCTGTTTTCGACCCTGAAAATTTTTTAAAACCAAGGGGATACCTTAAGCAAACCACTGCGTCCACCAGTAAAGTTTTCCAACCTAAACCCACACAGTCTAATGCTAAGGTTCCACTTGAACCGTTAACTCCGCAAGAAGTTTCCACCCAAATCCTTTTCAGAGAAACATTGGTTGATAGAATTGAAGCCGAAATGATAAACCCCAAATTGGTTTTATTCGAGATAAACGCCGAAACCGATTCATCTACTCCTTTTTCTAATAAAGGTAAAGGGCTCATCTCAATACCTGCTTCGATTGATTTTCCATCAATTCTCGAAGTAAAGAGTCCAACTTCCCAAAGTATTGAAGAATATATCTTACACTCTGATTCGATTCCCGTTGGTTCTCCCATTTATATATCCTGCAAATCTGAAGAACCTAGTCCTCGTCTCTCGTTTCCCTACTTTCTAGTTTTTCTGTCTCCTGACGGTCAGTTCCCAGAACCTCTTTCATGTCATCCCGAAGTAATCAAAATTTCATTACACATCTTTGAAAACCCCCTCTATAATCTCCAAGTCTCATCCCCTAGATTACCAATGGCTATTGTCGGTGGAGGTGGTGTTGGAGGTGGCAGAGTTGGAGGACATGGTGCAGGAGGAGGAGGAGGTGGTCAACGACCACCCCCACCTCCTAGGATCTTCGCTAAAGTAGCTACTAGATATGCTCCTTTGGTCCTCCGGGTTCTCCTCCACGACTTACCCGAAAACTATATGAAAAATCTGCCAAAGTTCACAGGAGAGGGAGACCTAACCGCAACTGAACATATAAATTTCTTTGATCAATTCACCAATATCCTTGGCCTCGAGCATGAATACGTCTATTCAAGGCTCCTAGTTCAAATTTTCAAAGGACATGTGAGAACCTGGTTCCGAGGACTGTCGGTTGGTTCAATAGGATCATATGACGAGTTAGAAAGTGCCTTTCTCAGAAAATGGGGAGAAAGAAAAGATCACCTTTATTATTTAACCGAGTTTGGAGCTTTAAGAAAGAAAAATTCAAAAACAGTTCTTGAATTCACACAAATATTTAATAAATTATACAACAAGATCCCAGCTAAGGTTAAACCTTCCCAACCCGTAGTGAAAGTAACTTTCATCGGAGCTTTCGAGCCCGATTTTTCTCTACTGTTGAGAGAGAGGAGAATCGTCAACCTTACTAGAATGCAAGACGATGTTGTAGAGATTGAGTCAAATATGATGGCATCGGGAAAGTTAAAAACTAAAGTCGAAACAGGAAATAAAGAGATTAGACAATTTAGAGAACAAGCAGGACCCTCTGGATCTGGGAGGTCCTCGAAAGACAAGATGGATGATATGGAAAAAATAATTAAAGAATTATCAAACAAAATTTCGAAGATCGAACTGGATCAATCTAAAGCAGATGAATTTGCTAGAAAAGATTTCAAGAGGAACCCTAACTCTCAAATACAACAAAGAACAATTAAAAATGAAGATCAAAAGATTCAGACTCCCTTTAAAAATGAAAATTTTATAGGAGGAGATGACATACAAGAGTTTGAGGAGTTAGAGGAAGATATGAATAATCTTGGCGATGACTGCCAACAACCTCATCTGACAAGACAAGATTATGAAAGGTATTTAAACGCATAATATCGCTCTAATAATGATGATAGCGTAAAAATCACAGAAGATCTTGCTTATCAAGGAATTGTTGATAGTATAATGGCTGAGCTCCAATAGAAGTATAATTTGAGGCCTAGAAATAGAAATATAACAACTGTCGAATCGAAGAGAATCTTGTCGAGAGGGAAAGTGGACGAGGTAGCTCCCCAAGCTGCTGAAAGACAGACTGTTAAAACAAAGGCCACTGACACATAGTCTGCCAAGACAAAAACAACAGAAACACCAGCTGCTAATACAAGAACAGTGGAAATACCCACGGCTAAAGCGCAGACTGTCAAAACAAAAACAGTTGAAACACAAACTATGGAAGAAAAAAAAGTTGAAACAAAAGCAACACATACCAATAAATCAGAAAGAATGGAGATAGAGACCCAAACCAGAGAAGCTGATAAAGCAACGGGAAATTTCAGTCTAGAAAATGAGATTAATAAGATCAAGATTCTTGTACCTTTGGTCGAACTGGCGAAAAACCCTACATATAGAAAACAAATTGCCAAAATGATAATATTTTTAGATATTGAAAGTCAGGCTGATGTTATAAATCTAGAAGATGATAAACCGAATATAGTGTTTGGTCCACATTTTGAAGGTACTAGAGATTCTATTGCTCCTTTCTACATTACGCTAATTGTGCATGATCATCTGCTCCATAATTGCATGTTGGATTTTGGAGCCTCCCACAATGTGATGCCTAAAGCTATCATGGATAGACTTGGTCTCAAAATTACCAGACCATATGGAGATCTTTATTCTTTTGATTCGAGAAAAGTTAAATGTTTGGGTATGATTAAAGATTTAGTGGTTAATCTTGCACAAATTCCTGTAAAAAGTGTTCTGATGGATGTGGTTGTTGCTAATATCCCTCCGAAGTATGGTATGATGTTATCCAGGTCTTGGGGCACTAATCTTGGAGGATCCCTTCAACTCGACATGACATATGCTACAATCTCGATCTTCGGCGGATAGTTCACTTGCCTGTACAGAGAAACAAGGCTGGCGTATACAATAAGTGATCTGCTGAATCCGAATAATTTTACTTGTGTATGTCGCAGATCAAGATTTAGGAAATTGTATACTATCGATTGATGATGATTTAGAAGAATGTATAGAAGAAAATTATACATAAAAAGAAAAAATTGAAAAAACAAATGAAAATATAAATAAGATTGGAGTTTGGAAAATGTATTTCGATGGTGCTTCTTCATGTGGAGGAGCAGGAGCTGGAGTGTTGTTTGTGGCACCCAGGGATGAGTTTATTATTCGCTTCTCTTATAGATTACAGTGGGATATCGATTACACCAATAATGTATTTGAATATGAAGCCCTGATCTTGGGATTAGAGGCTGCCAGGAAGATGAAAATTAAAAACTTGATTGTTTATGGTGACGCAGAATTGATCGTAAAATAGATAAAGAAGCAGTACCAGGCCAAACACCCAAGGTTGAGATCCTACATAAATTGTGCCTAGGATCTGATTGAGAATTTTTTCTCATTGTTTAATATCCACCACATTCCCAGAGTCGAAAATCAATAGGCGGATTCCTTGGCCAAAACCGTTGCGATGTTTGTACCTTCTACTGTCCTCAAACTAAAATATTATATAGAAATGAGGCACAGACCATCAATATTGAACAATATACAACACTGGTAGGTATTCGAAGATGATGAGAAAATCAAACAATTCTTAGAAATGGTGGACGAATTTGCTGAAACCCATATTGATCAGGAAAATCAGAATGATCCTGTTTGGATTATACAGGAAGGTGAAGATGCTCAAGAGTTTTGATAAGATTGCAAATCACCACATGCTTGTACTGAAAAATAATCATATCCCCAAGGGTCCGATTCCTCTAGAGATATTATTCGATCTTGATGACATTCCCTTAAAGTCTACTTTACAGCCTAAGCCTGAAGGGGTTGAAGACTGTGATATAGGCACCAAGGAAACTCCTAAGCTGGTAAAAATATATAAATACCTTCCCCCTAAAGTAAAAAGAAAATATGTCGAATTTCTCAAACAGTACAAGGACGTTTTTGCCTGGTCCTATGATGAATTAAGAACTTATGATACCACCGTAACTGAACATAAGATTCCTCTTAATCAGGGTGTTAAACCATTCATGCATAATCTCAGACAGATAAATCCCATACTACTGCTTGTAATAAAAAAGGAGGTAAAGAAACTCCTCGATGCTAAAATCATTGTTCCACTCAGATACTCCGAATGGGTAGCCAATCTAGTATCGGTAAGAAAGAAGAACGGTGAAATTAGACTGTGCGTAGATTTCAGAAATTTAAACAAATCATCCCTCAAAGATAATTATCCATTACCTAAAATGGATCATGTATTGGAAAAAGTGCTTGGGGCAAAAAGAATGTCCATGATTGATGGCTTTTTGGGCTATAATCAAATTGCATTCCACGAGGATGATAAAGAAAAAACCGCGTTCACCACCCCATGGGGTACCTTTATGTATTACAAAATGCCATTTGGTTTGGTGAATGCAAGTGGCACTTTCCAACGAGCTATGGACATTGCCTTTTTCAGCGAAAGAGATAAGTTCATTGTCATTTATCTTGATGATCTAACTATATTTTCTAAATCTAATGCAGAACACCCAGTACACCTCAAACAAACGCTTGAGAAATGTCGCAAATACGGTTTGTCTTTAAACCCTAAGAAATCTCACTTTGCAATGCAGGAAGGTAAACTCTTGGACCATAAAGTATCTTGGGATGGAATTAAAATCGACTCAAAAAGGGTTGAAGCTATAGATACTATCAATATTCCTAGAAATAGAAAAGAAATTTAGTCATTTCTAGGAAAAATTAATTTTTTAAGAAGATTTATCTCAAACTTCGCTGAAATCGTGAAATTGATTACATATATGCTTAAGAAATATAGCGAGGTTAAATGGAAGACCGAAGCCAAAGCGTCATTTGAACGCATCAATAAGGTCATAGGTGAAGCACTGGTGCTGGCAAGTCCAGATTATTTGAAAGAATTCTTAATTTTCCCATTTGCATCCGAACACACAATCGTTGCAGTACTCCTTCAGAAGAACAAGGAAGGGTTCAAACAACCAATAGGATTCTTCAGTAAAATCCTTAGAGACGCAGAGCTAAGATACAATATAATGGAAAAGCAGGCCTATGCAATGGTGAAGGCCCTAAAGGCTTTCAGGACCTATGTATTGCATTCTAAAATAATTGCATATGTACCTACCAGTTATGTTAAAGATATATTGTTTCAACCTGATAGTGACGGAAGGAGGGGATGATGGCTTGCTAAAATTCAAGAATTTGATCTTGAGGTGAAATCGACAAAGCTCATCAAAGGACAAGGTTTGGCTAAGCTACTAGACAAATCTAATTTTAGAGCGCTCAGAATAAACAACCTGCAAGAGTGCGAAGGATTTCTGGACATAGACAAATTCGACGATCAAATACCCACAACTCAAATCGAGGAGAAGTTCTCGTCTTTAGCTTGGTATAAAGATATAGTCTACTAGCTTCTAACTCTACAGTGCCCAGGCGATATGACTCCTTCTAAATCTAGAATGTTAAAGTTGCACACAGTAAAATATTGTATCATGGACAGCCAATTATATTGGAAGGATCCTCTAGGCTTTTTACTGAGCTGTTTAGTAGAATCTGAAACAGAGAGAGTGATAAATGAATTTCATGAAGGAATGTGTGGAGGTCTTCACACATGGAGATAAATGACCTATAAAATCCTGAGAGTGGAGTATTATTGGCCTAAATTATTTTTTGATGTGAATGCCAAATTTAGAGCCTGTAATCCTTGCCAAATGTTTTCAGGCAAGCAGAAACTTTCCGCATTACCTTTGGTCCTAGTTAAAATAGAAGCCCTGTTTCAACAATGGGGGCTAGATTTTATTGGTGAAATCAATCCACACTCTAGCGTGCAACAAAAGAGGATCCTGACCGCTACGCATTATTTCACCAAATGGGTAGAAGCCATTCCGACTAGAAATGCTACAGATTCGGTGGTGATAAACTTCTTGGAGGAAAACATTTTATCCAGATTTGGCTGCCCTTGGAAGATAGTTACAGATAATGCCCAGACATTTAAATCTATGGCGATGGTCAGTTTTTGTCAAAAGTACATTATTGTACTGGGCCATTCCATAGCATACTATCCTCAAGGCAATGGATTAGCTGGATCATCAAATACAATCTTGATCACCATAATTAAGAAAGTGTTGAACGAGAATAAGAAAGCCTAGCATGTGCATTTGAAATATGCTTTGTGGGTGAATTGGATAGGCACCAAAAAATCGATTGGGATTTCCCCTTTTCAAATGGTGTATGGAACTGATGTGGTACTACCCATAAACCTATTCTGCCTGTAATGAAACTCTGGCAAGATGAAAAGGAAGTGCCAAATGTTAAGCCCTAATATTGTCTCATTACCCCTTAATTGGGGCATATTAGATTATTAATGTTGTTTATTACCCCTTAATTGGGGCATATTAGATTAGTAATGTTATTTCATTTATGTCAGCTTTAGGACATTAGTTGTAATTATACCTCCTAGTCTCCTATATATAC
>JASDQU010363881.1:0-11690 GCA_032191745.1 Picea mariana
TACCGATTGCACAAAGGTTGCCCCTTACAACTGATGAACCACAAGTAAGTTTTAAATCTAAGCAAGACATTTTATGTATCAATGATGATCATTGCTTTCATGTTTTAAGTACAATATGCCATCCAAAGTTTCATTATATTCTAAAGTGCCTTTTGCCAAATTTACAGGTTTTACCGAAACCCCCAGTCAAAGAGCAAACCAAGCGACTGAATGTAAAGCTTCATACAGAATCTAAAGCTGTTGAAAGGGATGAATTTGATCAGTTTGTATGTCTAAAACCTATTCCTAAGTGATTTCTACATTTCAGTTTAGAATCAAAAGTTCATCTTCATTCAAATAAAAATCATTTCTGTTCTTAACATTTCTTATGATACCTCTAATAGATGGACAAAAATCTCTCATATCTCGAGCAACAAAAGCTGGAAGAGCTACGAATCCAAAAGGTGTAGTTTTCTTTGCATATGAATTTATTTTTATTTGTAAATGAGTATATCAAAATGTGGTAAGCATAACAACCTAAATACAATTCTGACATAAATGTATCCATGTTATTATAAACTAACCTGAATGACATAATCAACTATCTGAAGAGGAAGAAATTAAAAGATTAAGAGAAGAGATGATTCCATAGGCTCAAGTCATGCCCTTTTTCGATCATCGATTCATACCAAAGAAGTATGTTTTACATCTCTACCAAAATTTCAACATTATATTCTTCTATGTAAAGCTTGTACAAAGAAAACAAATAGTTTTTCCTTATTAAAATCAGAATTGTGGCAGGTCTTCAAAGCCTCTAAGTGTCCCGAAGGAACCTAATTTCCACTATCATCGCCGTACAAGAAGCTACTCATGAAATGGGCTGCATACCTGCAAGTTGCAGCATGATGACAATTGCCAAAGAAATCATGACCCAGGCCAAATATTTTGAAACAACTTGTTTTAATGCTTCAAATACTTTTTAATATATTTACACTTTTTAATTTTTATAATTTGACAATATTTTTTTAAAATAAAATAAATTCATAAACATGCATTATCATTATGGTATAGTCATCTTTCCTGAGTTAATTTAAATACTTAAATAATTAGGTGTTTTGGTAAGTTAATAGTAAATTCATAAAGCATTATCATTATGATATAGTCATCTTCCTGAGTTAATATAAATACTTAAATAATTTAGTGTTTTGGTAAGTTAATAGTTGCAAAGATTACTTTGGAGGATGTACATTTCCATCCAATAATTACACAACCTCAACAATAATGTAATAACCAACCTCATATTGTGAAGAAAAAAGCGGGCTTCCTTTTATACCATATGGATTTTGATATTCAAATAATTCCCTTATGTTTCTAATTTTATAATCAATCAATTAATCAATTAAAAGAGTTTAGCTTCATCTTACATTTTATTTTTATATATAAATATATTTATAGTAGTGCTTACAAATTATAAATTGAAATTTATTTAAATAGATTAAAAAGGTAAATATTGTCATTTAAATATTTAAAAAAATTATTAAAATTAAGTTACTTATTTGTTATAAAATTAATTTTTTAATTCAATTATTTTCAATAAAAATTAAAAAATTATAATTAATAATAATAGTAATAATAACAATATAATATAAATCATAAAAACATTTATTTAGAATTCTCTTGCTACATTTATTTTGCAACCTTTTATCCTTTTTAGTGTATTTAGTTACCACTTTAATATGGAAAATAAGTACATTTTCTAATCACGTTTATTTGGTAGTCCCTTACCTCCTTGAGTGTATTTAGTTCTCACTTTAATACAAGGGATAGATAGATTTTCTAAGTCTACCTTATCTACATTTTTTAAGACTGCCTTGTCTTAATCATATATTTTAATGGGTTTTGAATTATTTATGTTTATTAAATTTAATAAGTTTTAAATAAAATATGATTGGGTTTTGGTTCAGGTATATGTATGGGTATAGTTTGAGTGGAATTAATACTTAAGAATATATATTTCTTTTTAGGAAATCATAAATTCAGTGTGTACACCTTTATTTACTTTAGTAGTCAAATCCCTAAATACATACTTACACACTGTACACGATTCAACAACTATATTAAGCTAGGTTATTTAGTAAATATCTTAAAATACTAAATAACTTATAATTTTTAGTCGGCCATAAAGACAACATAGGGTTGGGTGTAACAACTTTTATTTCTCTAATTATCTATTTATTAGATCATCATTTTGCCCCCCCCCAAAAAATAAAATTTATTCCATGCAGTAAGAGTTCCGCAACTTCTGAGGCGGGACTTTGAATTCACAAAGACGGACAAACATCTTATTTCTACTTGAAAAATTAGAAACACATCAAAGCAAAGTTGTGACATGGCACTGTCCTCGAAGTCCCCCAAAATAAAGGGCATCTGGAAGGAATTTCCTCCGAGAGACAACAGTAAAGTTGGTAAATTAGGAAAGGAAAATCGTCATCGGAGGACTCATTGCTTTATTGATAAACTTGATCGTGGTGGTGGTGGACTAGTTCAACCATTGGCCGAGAGGCAGCCCAACAGTTCGTCATCGTCAGATCGAAATTTTTTTTACGTCGACCAACGCTACAAGATGGTCAAATGCGAGGATGGTGCTTCACCAGATCATCTCAGTGACACTAACATCATTCTCTCCACGGCGCCCAGTGATGGCAGGTCAAAGAATCTTGGGTTCTGGTTTCTGCAATTCTGAAAGCATTTTTAGTTTTCAATGTCTGGGGTAGTGTTTTGGGGTTTGTCTGGTTTTGAAAGCACTAAGATTTGCATTGTTCATGATGTAAAATAATGAGATATTTTGTATAAGATCTGTAAAGTTCAAAAAAATTCTGAAGTCTTCATCAATCTTCTCAAAGAAAACCTTCTTCATTCAGATTTTTACTCTTGGATTCTTGGAGAATACAAGAAGATCCTATTTTTGGCTTGTGGAATTACATTTTTTCAGTCAGACGAAAATGTTTATATTACCAAAATATCACCATAGTTGAATCATTAGATTCATCTGATGCAGTTAAATCTTTTCTTTCCTACTGGTTGATTCAAGCCAGACTTATAAAATTAGAGCTATACCTTCAATACATAATTGGTACAGGGTGTTGAAGTTTTCCCTGTTGAAACATTTCAAACTACTTCTATACATACTAGACCTAATTGATAGTTCAAACCATTGGGGAATTAATGGTAAAGGATTCTTCTGAGCATTTTCTAGGCAACTAACATGGGATTATTGTTAACTGATCCAAAATCAGATCCAGAAGCCTAATAGGGCTTGAAAAATGCTCAAAAATGAAGGTGCTCGGAATGTGACAAAACCTATGCCATTACGTCAGTCTTGTCTTCCTGATTCCAGTGGTATATTTACTTTGTCAAACGGGCTTCGTATGGAGAAGATATTACGTTCTGTCCGAAAAGTCAAACAAGCAAAAAAAAAGGGGATGACTGTACAGTCCATATAGTCCACATGTCATGACCGTACAACTGATGTGGCAGGGCCATACGTCTGACGTGGCGGTTACAGAATGTGACACATGGTATTCTGTATAAGGAACACGTGGCAGATCTAGGGAGTGACGTGTGGCAGGCAGATTTGGGCATATGGAGGTACAGTTGGACGTATCCAAAGGTGACATGTGTCACCACTGAAAGGGTGACACGTGGTCGGGTGACATCAGCAGCTGACATGGCAGGATGATGCGGCAGTTGATAGGGTAGTGACACATGGCAGTACGACAGACGACGTGGGCGAATCAGATGCTGACACGTGGCGAGTTCTGGTTGGTTGGAAAGGTGCCACATGGCCCAGTCAATGGCTTCCACGTGGCACCCTGTCATTGGTTTAAAGGTTTCTTTGTAGAATTTGGTTGGCATGACCGGGGGTCGAACCCGTGACCTCTCGGTGGGAAAAGGACTCGCACAGTCGGGCTAGCCACTCGAGCGATGGGTGGTGCTTGTTTATCGTTTGGTGCAGATTGTATTTATGTTTGGTTAATGGTTTGAGCCACGGGGAAAAGGGCCGGGGCTTAGCTCCATCCCTTGGTGCTATATCCATTGCACATGACCACAACATTACTATTGGCATGGAGTGGTAACCAATGGCACGGGGTTTTATAACCATTGGACCCGTGGTCCTATTACATGCCACATAACTGGGGGGCTTATCCCTATACATACGTGGGCACATGTTAATGCATGGCCCGTGGGCCTATTACATAACCATATGACCAAGAATCCCAGGAGTTGGTGTGAGAAAGGGGTGGCCAACGCATGGCGCTTAGCCACATGGCCCCCCATGTGACCGCGAAAAGGGGCGCGCGCATAGCATAAGGGGGCTACGGCCCAATACATTTGTAAAGTGGGTTTTTTTTCTAGAATTTGGTTTTTATTGTTTAATTAAACCTATTTTTAGCAGATTCCTTCCATTTTTGGGGGATATTGGGCATTTTTGGAGGCCAAATTCTTGGAGGAAGTTGGCACTGAGAAACCAACTCCAAGGATATATAAACCATGCCTGTTTGAGGCCATGGACAGTCAGTCAGAGCAAAGTTATGCTGGAGCAAATCCAAGCCAAAGTCAGTTTGATGCTGAGCAAGTTTTGAGGAGGAGATGTTGTCAGACCATTTATGGGAGCTCCGTACGTCTGTTTTTGCGTGTCGTTTTCTTTGTAGGATTCTAGAGATCTGGGAGAACAAGACCACATCAGTATTTTAGCCATTTGGCATTGCAGTGATGTACTTTTGAGCATTTGATCAGAAATAAAGAAGCCTCCCCCACAGAGAAAAGGCCCGGAGAAGTAGGAAAAAGTTGTGCCGAACTCCGTTATCAATCTGCGTGTTATGTTTTGCTGTTTATATTTTCATTTCAGATCTGCATATGTGTATTTGGCTGTTATAATTCCTCTTCTTTCCTCATTCTTTCACTAAGTTCTCAAATGTTTAATTAACACATGCAAAATTAAAACTCAACCATAGTCTTCTTCAATCTTCTCAAAGAAAACCTTCTTCATTTAGTTTTTTACTCTTGGATTCTTGGAGAATACAAGAAGATCCTATTTTTGGCTTGTGGAATTACATTTTTTCAGTTAGACGAAAATGTTTATATTACCAAAATATCACCATAGTTGAAGCATTAGATTCATCTGATGCAGTTAAATCTTTTCTTTCCTACCGGCTGATTCAAGCCAGACTTATAAAATTAGAGCTATACCTTCAATACATAATTGGTACAGGGTGTCGAATTTTTCCCTGTTGAAATATTTCAAACTACTTCTATACATACTAGACCTACCTGAAAGTACAAACCATTGGGGAATTACTGGTAAAGGATTCTTCTGAGCATTTTCTAAGCAACTGACATGGGATTATTGTTAACCTTCTACTGTCTACCAAGTTTTCTGTTTTGATCACCTGTATGGCAACATTGTTTTAAAAAAGGGTTTGTTTTTCACTGATTTTTATTTGTCCATAGTGTAAATTCTCACCTTGTATAATATCTACTGCAAACTGATATTCAGAAAATAACAGAAAAGATACAATGGTAAATACAAACATTACACAGAGATTTTTTCACTTGGAAACCCAAACCGGGAAAACCAACATATATTATATTGATACATTATGTTACATTGTTTACAATACAATATACATATAGGAGCCAGCGGCATCCAAAACCCTAACCCAATGACCTGGATTAGTCCAAAACCCTAATTCCTTAACCGGAAATAGAAAAACATCGGCAAAAATCCATGTGCCGAAAAAACCACCTAATATCACATGGTCCCGTAAATATGTCGGCCCGAAAATATGTCGTCCCGGAAATATGTCGTGCAAAGAATATAGCACATACCCAACACATAGGTCCCCTTGACATTTACTGCCACTTTTGGCAATCCTTATTTTTCATCAGTTTTAGGAGAGAAACCCAAGTAGTCATTTTGGCCTCTGCTAGGGATTATTTTGTGTTTACCGACGGCGTGATGTGAGTACATGCGTGAAAATAAAAAGTAATGGACCTTGCTGTAGTTCTTCAAATTATATTTACAACTATTAAATATCTTCTCTTTTTAATCCTACTAATTTATCTCTTATATTTTTCCTTAGGCCATAAGCAATTATGAATTCTCATTTTATCTTAACCAATTCTGGATCCCTTATTGTCATATGGTGTTGAATTAGTTTAACAAAAATCTATTTCTGTGCAGTTTTGGAAGTGGAAGAGGAAGCAATAAATTATCGGTGAGTTCACTTCTTTTCTTTTTTACTATTTATATATGTTATCTGCCTTGTTTAATGGTTTCCAAGAGATTTCATTGGGTCTCAGAGTAAAGTCTCTATATGCCTGTGCACAATAAATTGTATTTAGAAGGAACTGAGCTTTCGTACATCATCTAGACTATTTTTCATGACTTTTATATGAATTCAGACTGATAAACATTGTATGATTTCACATATGTTTCACACTCTCAATTCCTCCAAAAACTCAACAGAACAACGTAAGAACAAAGTTAGGGTCACCTCTCCACAACCTTTTAGGCTACTAACAGAGGTAGAAACATAATTCTGATAATGTGTTTTTCCTTAACCTTTCATGTCATTGAAATAAATATTTAAACACTAACAAACAGAAGTGTAGACTGCTATTAGAGCTTCTCACTATTATTCAAGTCATTTGTAAATTTCATTTAACTTAGAAAAATGTTTTACAATAAACAAATGCTATGCATAGCTTGACAAATATCTTATGTTTTGCAATGAAGAGGCCAAATGAAATAGCAACAATTCATGAGAAAGCTACAACAACAGATGGATGAGGAGGAAAATCTCAGAATACCGATTGCACAAAGGTTGCCCCTTACAACTGATGAACCACAAGTAAGTTTTAAATCTAAGCAAGACATTTTATGTATAAATGATGATCAGTGCTTTCATGTTTTAAGTACAATATTCCATCCAAAGTTTCATTATAGTCTAAAGTGCCTTTTGCCAAATTTATAGGTTTTACCAAAGCCCCCAGTAAAAGAGCAAACCAAGTGATTGAATGTAAAGCTTCATACAGAATCTAGAGCTCCTGAAAGGGACGAATTTGATCAGTTTGTATGTCTAAACCCTATTCCTAAGTGATTTCTGCATTTCAGTTTAGAATCAAAAGTTCATTTTCATTCAAACAAAAATGATTTCTGTTCTTAACATTTCTTATGATACCTCTAATAGATGGACAAAAAGCTCTCCTATCTCGAGCAAAAAAAGCTGGAAGAGCTACGAATCCAAAAGGTGTAGTTTTCTTTGCATATGAATTTATTTTTATTTGTAAATGAGTATATCAAAATGTGGTAAGCATAGCAACCTGAATACAGTTCTGACATAAATGTATCCATGTTATTATAAACTAACCTAAATGACATAATCAACTATCGGAATAGGAAGAAATTAACAGATTAAGAGAAGAGATGATTCCATATGCTCAAGTCATGCCCTTTTTCGATCAACCATTCATACCAAAGAAGTATGTTTTACATCTCTACCAAAATTTCAACTTTATATTCTTCTATGTAAAGCTTGTACAAACAAAACAAACAGTTTTTCCTTATTAAAATCAAAATTGTGGCAGGTCTTCGAAGCCTCTGACTATCCTGAAGGAATCTAATTTCCACTGTCATCACCGTACAAGAAGCTACTCATGAAATGGGTTGCATACCTGCAAGTTGCAGCATGATGACAATTGCCAAAGAAATCATGACTCGGGCCAAATATGTTGAAACAACTTGTTTTAATAGGCATTGTTGTATATTTACATTGAAAGGCGTACACCTATTGACAATGGGCACATTTAATATGTTTTTAGTACTTAATCAGTTTTGTATTTACAAGATTAAATATTGTTGGAATATTCTTAGTCGTCCCAATAAATCAATGGTTGAAATCATATTTAAAATTTACTATAATGGCTAACTGATGGCCACCTCTGAGTGATTATGTTTCATTTTCTAAAAAGCCCAAATTTACCAGCCACAATTTATCTTACCGTGTCATTTATTTAATGCACAGGGTTCTATGGTTATTTAATGCCCAGGGCTCGGTTATTTCGGCGTTCACCAGCCACGAGTGACTTGTGACTATCCTAGTTATATATATTTTTTGTTAGTTTACTAGTCTTTTGGAAGCTTGCTTGAGACACTATCAAGTTTCAACTTTCAAGGGAATTAGCAAATTATTTTCCACTAAAGCATTCTTTTAGTGGATGTAAAATCAGTTGATTTCATTGAAGTTTAATTTTTAAAATAATAATAATTTAATTTTAAAATTTTAGTTAAACCAGATACTAAATTAATCTATAAAACTCTTAAACTAGACAACATAAACTAAATTAATTTATAAAACTCTTAAACCAGACAACAGACACTAAATTGATCTAAAAAAATCTTCTCCACAACTAAATTTAGTAATTTTTCATTTAATTTTTTCTTAAATATTGTATATAAATGAGTTTCTATAACATTATTCTATTATAAAGTTATAAAAAACTTTTATACAGGTAAAAAATCATTTAATATCTATTTAATTTTAGCTTCATTCTCATTCCAATAATGTGCATTTAATTTTACCTTCATATTGATTTACTAAACTAAAAAGTTATTTAACATATAATTAGTTTTAGCTTTCATTCTCATTCCAATATTGTGTATTTAATTTTACCTTCATCCTGAATTACTAAACTAATAAAGTTTTGATATTTTTTTAATAGGGTAAATGAAAAAAGAGTTAGAAATAAAAAAATTTATAACATATAATAACTATATAAAAATAAAAAATAATTTTTAATTATTAATCATTAAATTATGTTTAATAGGTTTAATTATGCTTAATATGTTTGTAAAATTATTTAATAATTAAATTTATAAATTTCATAAAATGAAAATAATTTTTCTAAGAATTATAAATAATTATAATATAAATTTAAAATAAAAGTATTATATTACTTTACTTTTGTATATGATAACAATTGTTTGAAATGTCTTTATACAAATATATCAAAATCAATATTCAACATAAGTTCAATTGGAACTATAGCATTGAAAAAAGGATAAATGGAGGATGACAAGTTTATTATGGGCTTGAAAAAATTGTGAATTTGCAAACCTTTATTTATGAGATAAGAAAAATATATTTTCACTCCTATTAGTTTATATGGATATGAAATTTGGGAAGCAATATATTTAAAGAATCTTGGACAAAGATAGAAGTGAACATGACTATGATTAGGTACTTAATGTACAAGAACAAGATAAACAACATGAACCATAAGAGGCTCCCCAAAATTGCTTCAAACTCTATCCAAAACCACCAACGAATCAAGTAAGAATAGCATGAAAGTGTCAATCTTGATTTAATCATTGAGGATCAAAGGAATATTTCAATTTTCAAAATACCAATAATATTAAAAAATATTATTATATCTAGATTTAGGGAGAATTTGTGGTGGGCTAAAGAATGATAAAAGAAAATTAATATACTATAAGGAGGTGGAAAACCCTAATTTAGAAGATGAAAAGTATCTATATGTTTTGACTAAGGTAAAGAAAAAATCAATATTGCTAAATTAAGAACAAACCCTTAGTGAGCTACATAGTGAAATTGGGTGTTGGACAATTCCTAAAACACCATGGAATGAAAGAATTTGTCATCATTGTGACACTAATAAAAGGGTTAAAGATGAAAATCACTTTCTCTTGAGTGTCTTGCATATACCCAAATTAGATTTCAATTTCAAAATATCTGTCACAATATCAACATTCTTAACATTTTAAGTCATTAAAACTATAGTGATCTAGGAAGGCTTCTCTTAATATTTTTTGAGCACATAAATAAAATTCTAAAAAAATCCAAGAAAACTCTTACTTTTAAGTTTCTTAAGATTAGATAAACAAATTTTAATCTCAATACACATAATCATCATAATCATTCATATTTAAAAAATCAATTAACTATAATTTATATTTATTTTAATAATCATTAAAAATTTAATATTAAAACTTTTTTTATCTTATTATATCAATCCATGAAATAAATCACTTTTCATCAAAACTCTCAACGCATTATAATAAATCATATTATAGTAAAAATTAATAAAATATTTTAAAATGTTCAAGTACAAAATCTCTCATATACATAATGATTTTAGATTTCAAAATTATTATCAATTTATATCACTCTGAACAAAGTCTAATCAACATGTGACACTCTCCTCATTCCTTTTATTCAATTTCTTCCTTGATTATTTGTAAATGCTTTATCCAAGTTCAATTTGATTTAATTTAATAAATACATATTTTTAATTTAAAATGTACTATAAATTATTTTTTATTTTTAAAATAACTATATATATAATACTTTTTAGAAAAAAGGTTTTAAATTAAAATTTTCATTAATAATGTGAAAAAAGAACTTTTTATAAGTTTCCAAATTTAAATTTTCATTAATAATGTGAATGAAGGATTTTCAATAAAATTAATACAAAATTTAAAAGACAATTTCATACAAGGAGTGTGTTTATATAGGTAACACAAGTCCAACCATTTAATCTTAATACATTTAACACATATTTTTATGTTGTCATAGATTTGAGTTTGTTGGATTTGTTATTTGTATTGTAATGTTAATTAAGGTTTATATTGCTTTGCGTTATTCCTTAAGGGTTATGTTTCAAAGAAATGTTTATGAATGGTCATGATGCATCATGATATTTTTGGTTAGATTATATGGAATTTCTATGTTCCTCAATGATTATGTCTCGTTAAAAAATTCATCAAGGATTTTGTCACATTTGTGATGTTCTTTGATGGTTTTGTTGCATTGTGACATTCATCTTAGTGGACTTATATTGAATTGAAGTGTTTTTTAAGAGTTGTCGCATTGTGAGGTTCATCAAGTACATATTGGATTGTCTTTGGTTGACCACATTTGACTATGGTTAACTGTGTTTGACTATGGTTGACCATATTTGCCTATGGTTGACTATGTTAAACTATTATTGGACATGGTTGAATTTGTTTCACCATGTTTGACTATGGTTGATTCAATTACGCTCAATAACAGTCTTAATCCTATGGAATTCTTCTAGAATTCAGTCAAGCATAGGAAACTACAAATAATTCAAAACCACCCTAGGTCTAGCCAAACAAACTTAATCTTGGAGGAAGGATGCTCCTACATTAGAATCTCAACGAACAAAAATTTCATGATCTCCTAATCATGAGTTCCATTAACTGAATTCCTTGTGGATTCCATACTTTATATTGTTGCTTTCTTGCCTTGTTGTCTTGTTGTTGCCTTCTTTCTATTTGCAATTTTCCACTTGCTCTGCTAATGTGAATCTAATTTTCTTTAGCATGTATTCTTTGAGACATCTTCACAATCAATACCCTTAGTTCCCCAATCTCCTTGTCCAGTCTATCTTCTAGCCGGTACATATTGTTGCAAAATTGTTGTTGAAATCTACTAGTAATGTTGTTGACTGGCTACTGCATGTCTTCTTCATATCTCCATCTCAAATTAATTGAGGTATTCATCTCCTCTGCAGAAAATTGAATTATATCTTCAGGATTCTTACTCTCAATTATGCAATTTCCTTCATCAATACTTGGATTACTCAACCAGTCCTCAAGCATCTTC
>JASDQU010363882.1:0-11665 GCA_032191745.1 Picea mariana
CTTAGTCAATTGAGAATAAGTTCCCTCCTGTCTTTTGGGATAGCTTGGATTTTTGTAAGAAGTTGAACCTACTCCTCCATGAAAACAAGGGGTTTGAACTTAAGGACCTTGATTGTGATAATCTCCAAGAAGCATGAGACTTTCTTTTTAAAAACCACCTCCCTACTCATCTCATTTTCAAACATTGGGAAACTAGTTGCAAAACATAATTTCTTCAATAGTGAGATATCCTTCTCCTTAAATTAGCTCATTGGTGGGCATGCAATTCATATGTGTCCTTCAAATTATCCCCAAACTCAACTGGCACATGATAGATATTCTCACAATTAATTTTATTACCCTCCAATTTCTTAGAGCTAAGAGAACTAGCATATTTATTGGGGTGGAAATTTCCTACTAAACTAAGAAACTATCATACCACTCATGGGTATTGAAGATACTTAGAACCTACTCCCTTCTTTGTGTAGCCTCTTTGTCATTTAACATGGTCTTGCAACAAGATATGTAGGAAATTTTAATGAAATGGGTAACTATATCTCAAGTAAGAGAGATCATGCAGATCTCAAGTATGAGAGCTGATGCAAAATACACATTAGAATGATATGCATTCTCTTTTGCAATGAAATTAAGGCCTTTCCCTCATTAACTATATGGTAATTATCCTAAGGTGGTAGATTTTTTCGACCACCAGCTTCTCTAGATATGTGTACCATTGATTCTAAACCCCCATTAAAGAATGATTTTCAAAGCATGATAAGATTAAGGGCATGCACAACAACAAATATCATCATGATGGGTTAATGTGATAGGAGGGTGGATGAAGAATCCCATTTGGCTTAACATCCTAGTTATTAACAACTTCCCCCCCCCCCCCCCTCTTCTTCGATCTGATGTGCATCTAAATAATGGGAACGGGAGGAACTAGTTATTATTCTTACAAGGAAAATCTCTCTATGGCTAGGGTAAACCACATCAGATGGAAATTACTACAGAAATCAACTATATCCCAATAACATGCTATATAAACCAATATGCAAGCGAGATAAGAAAGAGAACTACCTCGTCCACATGTTTGATGAAGTCTACCGTTGAGCACTTCGACCCAAAGCTATATACCTGCAATGAGTTCTCATCAAACAAGGAAAACAAGAGTATGGTGGTAATATAAAAGGTTAGCACATTAAATAGAATAATACATTAATAAACATGACAAATACTCCCATGGATAATAACTCAATATATTTGCAGGATATTAATTGGACGGGAAAAGAGTATTTCTATTAATAAATGATTAGCAGAAGTGAAAATATTAAAGACTTCCGTGTCGAAACAATTCGGAACCAAGAAACTAAGTTCCTTCCAGCTGGGCCTCCACCAAAGGCAAGCTCATAAGAGAGAAACAATGAGGTTCTCAATAAGTAAGTGAAGAGATTGGGGGATGAACACTGTTTTTAGACTTAAAGGACAAAGGGATGCAGACTCAATATGAAGTAAATAATTCCTCCTGAGTAACTTTTCTCTCAAAGTTGAATTATTTCTCCCTTTCCATAGCTCAGAATTGGCCTCCTTATAGCCCTCAAATTGGAACTGAAGGGATGAGTCAGAATGTTTCCAGCATATGGAAGGCCAAGGTTTAGAGATCTCCTATCGCGACATGGAAACCCGATATTTAATTTAATTTTCTGCCATAAATACCGATGTACATGGGTTGTAGTTGAGAATCTTGTGTATATGCATGTTGTATAGTGTTCAAAATGTGTATATGTGGAAAAATATTAATTTTTGTCTCTCGATTTTATCAACAGGGAAGATAAGTCTGCATAGGGAAATGGAATAAGGCCCTATGTGCAAGATTGCATAAGGTGAGGAAAATCTTGCTATAACAAATGCCCCACTAATGTGTGAGTTCAGAGGAGTATCTGTGATGGCTGAAATACATTATAAATAACCTAGAAGTGGAGTGATAGGGGACCAGCTGGACGAACTCGTTGCTCATTACATTCTGCACTGACTTTGCATACATGGTTGCCAATAAAATTACACTGCATATCCATGTGAAAAATATACCAAACAAGTGTTCGTGGCCATGAATAGACAAATACAAATGTGGTTACATGCCAATAGTTTTCATAGTCATGAACAAGGCCCAGTAGAACCAGCCTCAAAACCAATCTAAAGATATATGTATGCCATGTATTACAATCTGATCTCCCATGATCACTGAATTTATATAGGTACTGGTCCAATGAAAATGAAGCAACAACTTAGGAAGGTTATGGCCACATAGTGATTTCATCAAGTCTTCTACACAATCCACCAAGGGTGCAATTCTACATCATGTGAATAAAGGAGTTGAGGTCGAACATAATGAGACATTGTTTGATTAACGATCATTGGTGTATATTGTTAACAAACGCAAGACAACCTACCGATAATGAAAGTAGGTATCAAGGCACCGCGTACATTCTTTCAAGTGTGAATAATGGAGTTGGTGTAGAACACCTTAAGAATCGATCGATCATGAGACATTAATGTATTCCCAACTGTCGATGGCGAGAGATATTTCCATTGATGACTACAAGCCTCAAGGTACTCATAAGAATCTAAGTCTCATTTCCGGAATAAATGGGCTGAAGTCAATTGAATAAGACCTGCTGAAAGGAGAGCATTAAGGCATCTCTCATCAGTCAACATGAGGTACAAAGAAAGATCTTCATGATTTGTTGGAAATCGGACGAAGAACAAGTTCAAGAACCAATGACCCTGTGCATCTTTCACATGTGTCAAGTGTAAGTGGTACACAAAAAGACCCTATGAATAGCATCCAATGATGAAAAATACTCACAAAGGCGAGGAAACCACCAATAAGGCTAATGGAATCCAAGACACTGCACAAACCCCAATGTGTGAATAGATTTCTTGCTATCGAACATAAGGGAAACCACCCAGTCAATGACCAATGATGAAGTGTCGACTGTTGGGTTCAAGGTTGCCTACCAATGATGAAAGTAGGGCCAAGGTGAATGATCGGACTACAATATCATGTGATTCTGAGACAAACTGAGGGTATGGCTGACATGAAAATTCAAGAGTTCTAAGGAGTGGCCAAGACAGGTTGATAGACTTCCTTTGAACAAGATCATGAGACATGTAGAGGAATCTGACAACACATACCTAATGATGAAACCATAAGATGTAGGAGGCACCAATGAAATTCTCTATAGGGACTGGAAGAGTAACCATTCGGTAGTGAAGACTCTGTAACGATCTCATCTTCCTAAGGCCATGTTAATCCAAAAATTATGATAATGAATGGACTCAATAACTTTGTGCTTTGTTCAAAGGTGACATGACTGTTGCCAACATAATATAATGCTCCCTTCCTTCCCGTCTTATGTTGGTAGCAGTCGTGTCTCCTTTGAATAAAGAACAAAGTTATTGAGTCCATTCATCATCATAATTTTGGGATTAACATTGCCTTAGGAAGCTGAGCTCATTACAGAGTCTTCTCTACCGACTGGTTACTATTCCATTCCCTATAGAGAATTTCATTGGTGCCTCTTGCATCTTATGGTTTCATCATTAGGTCTATGTTGTCGAAGTCCTCGGCATGTCTCACGCTCTTGTTCAAAGGAAGTCTATCAACCTGCGTTAGCCACTCCTCAAAACTCTTGACTTTGCATGCCAGCCATACCCTTAATTTGTCTCAGAATCACATGATACTGTAGTTCTATCATGCACCCTGGCCCTGCTTTCATAATTGGTAGGTAACCTTGAACCCAACAGTCAACACTTTATCATTGGGTGTTGACTTGGTGGTTTCCCTTGTGTTCGAGGACAAGACATATATTCACACATTGGGATTCATGCAGTGTCTTGGATGCCATTAGCCTTATTGGTGGATTCCTCTCCTTTGTCATCTATTTTCAGCATTGGCTGATATTCATAGGGTATTTTTTGTGTACCGCTTGCACTTGGAGCACGTGAAAGACGCATAGGGTCATTGGTTCGTGAATGTGTTCTTCGTCTTATTTCTAGCGAATCATGATGCTCCTGCTTTGTACCTCATTCTGAATGATGAGAGATGCCTTAATTCTCTCCTTTTAGCAGGTCTCTTTCCATCGAATTCATCCCATTTATTATGGAAACAAGACCTAGATTCTTATTAGTACCTTGAGGCTTTCAGTCATTAGTGGTGGGCTCTCTGACCATCGACAGTTGGGAATACATTAATGTCTCTTGATCGATGGATTCTTCAGGTGTTCGACACCGATTCCTTTATTCACACTTGTAAGAATGTACTCAGTGCTTTGATACCTACTTTCATTATCGGTAGGTTGTCTCGTGTTTGTTAACAGTATACGTCAATGAACGATAATCAAATGATGTCTCATTGTGTTCGAACTCAACTCCTTTAATCACATGATGTAGACTTGCACCCTTGGTGGACTATGTAGAAGACTTGAAGCCATCACTATGTGGCCACAGCCTTCCTGAGTTGTTGCTTCCTTTTCATTGGACCAATACCTATATGACTTCAGTGATTGTGGGAGATCAGATTGTACTACATGGTATATAGATATCTTTAGATTGGTTTTGAGATTGGTTCTACTGGGCCTTGTTCATGACTATGACAACTATTGGCATGTAACCACATTTGTGTTTTCCTATTCATGGCCATGAACACTTGTTTGGTATATTTTTCACATCGATCTGCAGTGTAATTTTATGGGAAGCCATGTGTGCAAAGTCAATGCAAAATGTAATGAGAAACGAGTTCATCTAGTTGGTCCCCTACCACTCCACTTCTGGGTTATTTATAATTTATTCTGGCCATCACATATACTCCTCTAACCTCACACATTAGGGGCCATCTATTATAGAAATATTTGCCTCACCCTATGAAATCTTGCACATAGGGCCTTATTCCATTTCCCTATGCATACTTATATTGCCTGTTGATAAAATCCAGAGAAAAAAATTAATATTTTTCCACATATACGCATCTCTCACACTATACATCATGCGTATACGTAGGCTATTCTACTACAACCCACGTACATCGAGAATTGTGCCATAAAATGAAATTAAATGTTAGGTGTCCATGTCACGATAGGATATCTCTGATACTTGTCCTTCCATATTCTGGAAACATTCCGACTTGGCCCTTGAGTTCCATTTTTAAGGATACAAAGAGGCCAATTCCGAGCTATGGAAAGGGAGAAAGAATTCAACTTTGAGAGAAAAGTTACTCTGTAGGAATTATTTACTTCATATTGAGTCTGCATCCCTTTGTCCTTTAAGTCTGAACACAGTGTTCAACCCCCAAGATCTTCCCTTATTTATTCAGAACCTCATTGTTTCTCTCTTATGAGCTTGCCTTTGGTGGAGGATTGAAGTGGTGGAGGCCCAGCTGGAAGGAACTTAGTTTCTCGGTTCTGAACCACGCCGACATGGAAGTTTGTAATATTTTCACTTCTGTTGATCATTTATTAATAGAAATACTCTTTTCCCGTCCAATTAATATCTTGCCAATATATTGAGTTATTATCCATGGGTGTATTTTTCATGTTTATTAATGGATTATGTTATCTAATGTGCTAACCTTTTATATTACCACCATATGCTTGTTTTGTTTGTTTTTTGAGAACTTGTTGCAGGTATATAGATTTGGGTCAAAGTGCTCGACGGTGGACTTCATCGAACATCTGGATGAGGTAGGCCTATTTCTTATCTCGCTTGCATATTGTTTTATATAGCATGTTATTGGGATAGAGTTGATTTATGTAGTCATTTCCATCTGTTGTGGTTTAGCCCAGCCATAGAGAGATTTTCCTCATAACAATTATGATGTGACTAGCTAACCAATGGGCACAATCTTATTAATAAACCTTATCAATACCTAATTTACAATCATTAATACAATCTCTTGATAAATGAAAAAAAATTTACTCGCCATTTCCCATGAGGGATGACATATTCTCTTATTTATATTTTTATATCCCTTCGTAATGTTTCTTTTAAACCTCATATGAGTTCTTCAATCATGACTTGGTTGTTAGATTTGAAAATCAAGAACTTGATAGATATCCCTAGGATATGACCATGTTCATCCACATAATTTAGAAGTAGAGAAATATGATATTGGATTCTCTTCTAAGTTGATGTTGATCATTTTAACCTTCAAGAAATCTTGATATATATGGTTGTGTGAAAAGAAGTAGAATAGGTAGAGGAGAAAATCAAGGATAATTTAGTACCCATCACTTATGTGAACTTATATAGGAATGAAGGAAATATTAGACCTTGGGAAATCCCTAAAATATCCAACATTGAAATAAAAAATGCATATGACAAATTGGTACGTCATTAAGAATACTAGAACAAAATGTCCCATATTAAATAATATAAAATGAATCCAAATATCAAAATGAAACCATGGATTGAACTACAAGAACCATTTGTATTGTGCACAATCCTTGAAATTTGTTTTATGATCCTCTTATAGGGAATACATTTCACTTTCAAACCATGTAACATCATTCAAATCCACATGCAGGACCTCTAATCCCCATGAATAATGTATTAGGGAGTAAATCCTTATTTCTTCATCCCTAATTCATGGCTTAGGCCCTAAGGATCATTCTTTTTGTGCTCAATACTTGAAGTTGGGCCTCTAATACTCCTTGTAATTGCAATTCATGTGTCTCATCATGACCAAGTAGCCTTAACAATGTTTGATGTACCCAAGGAAAGCATGAAAAAAATGACCTATTGATTGGAGCCTTGGGCATGATTGGCCAATGTTCTATGATGCAACTGACCTATTTCAAAATGGGAATTTATGTCATATATATGTCCATAAGATGCATGGGAAATTTATTCAATAGTATTTTTTAAGGTAAAGGAAGACAATGGAGTAGACGACATGTCAAACAAAGGCACTCATTTTTTCGTTTGTTGAAGTTGGTCACTTATAGGAGATTTATAGGAATATAATCGAGAAGCTCTTGAGGGCCTACATCCAATCAAATGGTATGTTAAAATTAGGATCCATAATTCATTGCATGTGTAGCTCACAACAATAAATGGCCTCCACTTAGAACCATGTTCTCGAGCATAGCATGTACAAAATGACCCAGTAATTAGAGCCTTTGTCGTGAAAATTCCATACAAGCACAAATTGAAAAAATTTCATTGTTGACCCCATTCACATGTCACTTATAAGTAGGGTCAAGTAAATGAGCAGGCGTGCCTTATTTTTGGGTTTTGATAGAATAAAAAAATAATATTTAATTGTCGAATTCTTTGTTTGAGTCATGTTTGAGTCCAAAAACCCTCCCATACCATCAATGCATGTGTTTTGTCCTAACATGTCATGAAATTTTAGTCCATACAAGCACAAATTGAAAAAAAAATCGACATTGTCCCCATTCACATTAATTATTCTATAGGATTCTTGATTGATTGTCGAATTATATGTGCAAGTCATGTTTGAGTTTGAAAAACCTCCCATACCTTCAATCCATGTGTCTAGTCTAACCATGTCAAATTTCAGTCCATACAAGCACAAATTGAAAATATTTCAACGTTGGCCCCATTCACATGTCATTTGTATGTGTCGGTTTCAAGTACATGATGTTTTTTAAGAAAATGATAAAGTTAGAGGTAAGGAAATATCTAAAAGGTCTTCCCTCACATCATATTGCGAAATAGTTTATTGTGTATTTATCTTTAGCAAACTCCTCACTATTGCACCCACCACCTTAGATCACCTAGTTTTAATAATAGGTCCAACAATTGATTCTTGGGTATCTAAACACTTATCACTTCATGATGGCATAGTAGGAAACATGCTTGGCTTGGCTATGATAGGCACATTTTCTGATAGGCTTAAGAAAAATATTAAAATTATTTTTTTCCCTTGTATGGCCAACTTCACTTATGGGGTTATGAATAACTATAGGAGATATACTTCCATCAACATCTAGAAGTTTATATTGAAATTTAATTCGTTAGAACTTACTCAACAAGAGATGTTTCTTATTCCTTTTCATTGTGAACAACCACATACAACCCTTATTTGAAAAAAATCACCCAAATCATTTGTAGGGAATCCCACCTCCCACGACACCATAGATGTGGATTGTTCTAGGAAAATTTGTTCATATAAATATCTCCCATATGCACCACATGGAATATTGTTAAAAAGTGGCCCACATTGAAAAGTATGATTTCAATTATTTACTATTTGGTAGGGATGAGCCTACATATTAGGATTAGTACTTTCACTTAGAACAACTAGGACTAGGAATATAACATAGACTAGCACCAAGTCCCCATAGTCGGGGACCCCATTTCATTTTATCTTTCATGGTCCATACCTAGGGATTTATGGAATCACACATGCAATATGTTATATAGCAATGGTCATTTCAAATGCATTTGTAACATGAAGTATGGACCATGGTTCTGATGGTTGTCCAAGGAATGCTCTAGGGTCAAACGACAAAGTACAAGATCATAGAAATTTCCTTAGGGACGCATGGACCATTCATCACATTCATTTTTATAGTGTTGATTAAACAATGAATGAAAAGAGGAATTTTTCATCACAAATAATACACACATACATTGTATATACAATGTAGAACTTGAAATAAAAATGAAGAAAGGTTGATGCAAACTTAAAACTTGTGTCAAGCTATTTGTGTACTTTGAAAGAAAAATAGGGTTTATGGTTTACATGATGAATTGATGATGGAAAAAAGTGGGCGTGTGAGTAAAATTTTTGTCGAGAAAACCTCCCATATCATTAAGGAATCCAAATAGTATATCCATGTAAAATTTCAGTGCATACAAAAATAGTTTGAAAAAATTTCAATGTTTGCCCTATTCACAGGTCACCATTGCCCATGTCTAGACCTAGTACAATGCCTGTTCGTTGTTCCTTTTAAAATTCATTGATAGCACACATGTTCACACATCTATTACTGTATATTTGAGTCTAGAAACCCTTCCATATCATTAAGGCATGAAAACAATCTATCCATGTCAAATTTTAGTGCATATAGAAACATTTTGAAATAATTTCAACATTGGCCCCATTCACAGGTTATTGTTTCCCATCAGGTTACTGTTGAACTATATTACATATGAGAATGAAGCTCCATATGAAAAATAAAGCTACATAGGCTCTTGGTGATAAATATTATTAGGATGGGTGCCAAATTGAAAAATGATACTACTCTAGGGTAATCCCTCATAGGAAGGCTCCACCATTAGATGTTTTCAAAGTGAAGAAGATGGGATAATGTACCAATGTTTAATAGAGATATTCCTAGGAAAATTTTAAGATGGAAAAATGTTTAAATGAAACAATGCATAGGGAAATGATCCTAATTCTATATGAAAGTTCAAGAATATACCTTACTCATCTAAACATCGCTAAGAAAACGATCTATAGGAACCATACAGTTCAATGCAAGGTCCTACACCCAAAACAGAAACTAGAAAGTGATATTAGATTATTCATGTCAACAAGAAATAGTTTGACAACATCTCGTTCGATGGAAACATCAATAAACTTAAGTATGGAAATTAAATCCAAGGTATCTTCTTCAAGTTAGAGGTGTTGTTGGTAGAGATGAATCAAAATGATCAATATTTCCAAAGGGATAGAGTATAAGGGAATGATAGTAGTGGAGTAGATAGGCCTAGGGTGAAATTCAATAGGATATCCATTATGGAGGTTATCCTCAATACTATATAAAAAGGTCATGGCCTCTAATAATTTATCATTGTTAGGAAATATCATGGTCGAAGAAGTAGGACCCGGCAATTTTGCACATAGGGGGTGAAATTGGATTTGTTACCCTTAACGATAAATTTTCATTTTTAATCTATCTCCCTGAGTCATGAAAATGAGTCAAAGGCTCATTATTTATGGGAGTTGATATTAAAAAAATGGTGGAAGTGGCCAAATAATTCAATTGTGAAGGAGGTTTTTCCAACTAACTAGTAGGGATAGAATATATATGTATGATCCACTAAAGGTGATACATTATATTTGGTCAAATGTGTTTGTGGATCATAATATGAGCATTGATTGATGGTGACAATGAATCCTTCATGTGGAAATTGCATCACAAAAAGAGTGGAACAAGTTGGATTTTTTTGGGTGTGTGAGTGATGTGTGAGTCTGGAAACCCTCCCATATCTTCAAGGCATATAAAAAATCTATCCATGTCAAATTTTAGTGCATATAGAAACATTTTGAAAAAAAATCAACATTGGCCCCATTCACAGGTCATTGTTGCCTATCATGTACTCTATCCCTAGCACAATCTCTTTTAATAGTTGTTTCCTTTAAAATTCGACCAAGAAAATTAAAACGAAATGAGGACGAGCTGGGTTGATATATAGAGTGGGTTTGTGAGTAAAATTTGAGTCTGGAAACCCTTCCTGAGCGGCCTGATGGGGATGAAATGCGGCCACATAGGTTGATGAAATGCCTCTACAACCCCAAATTTAATTAGAGTCATGTTGGGGAATATGTTTCATGAAGTGATACTTGAACTCACTGTCACCTAAAATCCCTTCCTGCTAAACTCACTTTCAACCTATAATATAACTCTTTACAAGCCTCTGAAACTTACCCCAGACATATTGATTCCTCCGATGAAATCTTTCCCTTTTCTGCTTATGGTTTTTTGTGTAGGTAGATAGGATGTCAATAGAGTGGAGATAGAAATTCCTACGACGTCCTATAGGAGAATTTACACAGAGCAACAGGGGTGAAAAGGAGCATACATTATTATATTAAACTTCTTTTATTTCTCCTTCTTTGAAGCCATACTTCATTGTCCGATTATTAAGTAGGCCTCAAGTGTTATAAGTCTAATCCTAAGACACTTACTATCACGACTTAATGGGGTCAAGTAGTACATGATTAGGCACAGTCGCGCAGAGATCCTCTTGGTTTTGAGAATAGTTCATTCTCTACTAAACAGGGGCAACCTATTCTCAGTTTCTTCCAAATTTCTGTCACTTCTAGAGGAAATGTTGGTGACCTTAAACATTGTAGTTATCCCACAATCCGATTTTTTCATCTTATCATCCAACATTTTGATACAAAATTTACGACCATTAAACCACATAGCCTTGTGATGTTTCAACTACAACATGGAAAACAAGTAAAAAATACATTGCCAATTAATAAACCTCATATAGGACTTAGTAAATATATATTTCAAAAATTAAACAAACCAAATACATTGAAAAATTGGGAAATAACTAGGAAAATGTGGGTAAACAATTTACTTGCCTAATTATCTTTTAAACCAAAGGCTAAATCAACTTCCCTTGACCTAATATCAGGAAATTGATCTCGATGAAAATGCGTTGTTTTAATCATCTTACTCACCCCTTCCCATGATAACCTACCAAATTATTCTTCAGTATTGTAACACCCTGTTTCCCCCAGATTGTAAATATAACTAAACTGGCCAAGGACTATGGCAAAACTCATAAGCATGAATATGTGATGTAAATGATAAATTGAACATTATGAAATTATATTGCAGGACTGCTGAGAGGGGATGTGCGGAAAAGAGACCACGATGGTCGTGGAGGGCACCTTGAAAAAGGGGCATTAACTTCCGCC